>CM008280.1:23032431-23241795 GCA_002319775.1 Fagopyrum tataricum
TTCATTCCTATCAGGGGAGACGTGGCCGGTGAGCAGATTAGGTGAGGAGTACACTAGGCTGATAGTGAGACTCCATGGTGTACCGAGGACGATCGTCTCTGACAAGATGAACGATTTACCTCGAGATTCTGGCAGCAGATTCAGACTGCCCTGGCGGACGAGTTTGCACTTCACGACTGCGTTCCATCCTCAGACAGATGGTCAGTCAGAGAGGACATTCAGACCCTAGAGGATATGCTGCGAGCTTGTGTTTTGAATTGGGGACAGGTGTGGACGGATCATCTCCCACTTGTGAGTTCTCCTACAACAACAGCTGCATGCATCTATTGGGATGGCCCCAGATGAGGCACTGTATGGACAGAGATGTCGTACCCCGTTATGCTGGGATGAGCAGAGCAGTGTCAGTGGTTAGCACCTGATCAGATTCAGGATGATATGGCTCGAGTAGCATTGATCAGAGAGCGTATGCTGACTGCACAGAGCCATCATAATTCTTATGCTGATAGGAGGTGTAGACCTCTAGAGTTCAGGTTGGAGCCCATGTGTGGCTGAGAGTATCCCCGACACGAGGTGTTAAGCGTTTTGGCATTAAGGGGAAGTTGAGCCCCCGATATGTCGGACCGTTCGAGATTCTTGATCGGGTTGGGAGCGCAGCTTACAGGTTAGCCTTGCCTCCGAGATTAGAGGGTGTTCACCCTGTATTTCATGTGTCTCAACTGAGGGAGTACATACCAGATCCGAGGCACATTGTGAGTTATGAGGATTTGGTGGTTGAGTCGGACCACACGTTTGTAGAGCATCCTATTGCAGTCCTAGAGCGAGGTATGAGACGCCTGCGTTCGAAGGACATTTCTATGTTGAGGATACAGTGGTCGAGACGAGGACCCGAGGAGGCTACATGGGAGACTAAGGATAGTATCCAAAGGAACTATCCAGAGTTCTATGCCGAGATAAGTGCACCAGTAGGATCACCGAGTAGATCATAGTACTATCTTGGTGAGTCTTATATGCTTATATGCTTATATGTTATGATGTGTTTATTTCATGCTAGCTTTTATGTGAGTATGATCTTATTAGATCTTGTTATGCTAGTATGATTCTTGTTTATAGCTGGGAGATAGTTCTTTCCTCCATGTTATTTGTGATACGATAGGTTTAGCTGGAGATGGTTCTTTCCTCCATGCTATTTTGATGGACATAGTAGTACTGGAGATGTACTTCCTCCATGCCTTTCTGTTATGGTTAAGATACGGCTAGAGATGTGCTTCCTCTATGCCTTGTGATATGTTTATGGTTTGGCTAGAGATGGTTATCCTCTAGGCCCTGGATATTATAGTTATTGCTGGAGTTGATGATTTCCTCAATGCTTACGTTTGAGGTTATAGAGAGTGTTACCTTGGCTTTTGAGTCCAAGTGTTTCAGGATCTTGCAAGTTTCGGGACGAAACTTGTTTTTAGGGGGGTGAGATGTGAGACCCCTACTCTTCCGGACCGAGTTTGGACCATGGCCGAGATTGGCTTTGGCCGAGTTTAGACTTTTCCGCACTCGCGGGCATTTTGGCCGCCCCTGCGGGTTCCCGCCCCTGCGGCTCATGGAACCGCCCCTGCGGTTTCCGGCGGCTGCAGCCGGGTTTGTTGACCCTTTGACTTGTGCTTTCCCCTTTCCTTTGCCTTCTCCATTAAGCTTTCCCTTAGCTGCTAGAGCAAGGGTTTCACTCTGTTCTTTAGCCTCTCACGATCTTTTGCTTCTCCTTTTCTCTCTTTGATCTTGTTCTTGGTTCCTTGAGTTTGGAAGGAAGTTGTGTAGCTTTGGTACTTGTTGTTGTGTATGTGGATGGTATGTTGAGTTGGAAAGCCATCCTTGATGTGTGTTGATATCTCCTGCAGCCTAGGACCACAGTGGTGGTGAGTGATCTTTCTTTCTCTTCTTCCTTTCTTATTCTTCTTCTTCCTTAGCTTAGGATTAGATGATTGAATGTAGGGTTGATGCTTGTATGTGTATGTTGTGGCATGTGTATGAATTTGGAAGAGAGTAGACGTGATTTGATCACGTGAAGAGCTAAAGAGCAGCCGTGAGGTTTCGTTCTGCACTGTCGCCGCCCCGCGGCCAGAAGTCACCGCCCTTGCGGAAGACGTGTCGCAGCGCCTGCGTCGTGCCAGCGCCGTGCCTGCGTTGCCAGTGATCCTTGTCACCGCCCCCGCGGTTGAGTGCCACCGCGCCTGCGGTTTCCTACGTTCCGCCCCTGCGTCCTCCGTTCACGCAGGTGCGTCTTGTCCCGGGGCTACCTATAGTTAGGTAGTTCCATTTCTTTCTAGTATGAGGGAACTAGTACCATGCTAGGTATCGGTTTATGACAAGTATGATATAGATATGCTGGTTGCGGCTTTGAGGTTTATGAGTTGGACTTGATCCTTATGAATCCCTTGGGTGTAGGTGTGACCCCTTTGTGTGATAGGATTGTGATATATATGTATGTGTGCCTTGTATAGGCTGTGTTGTCCTCCAGTTGGAGTGGACGTTTCTGAGAGTGTTCGTAGCGAGATACTTCTGAGATCGAGGTAAGTCCATAGGACTTACTTAGCTACTATCCTTATATTGGATGTATGCTTGAGTGGTGTGTGTTATGTGCTTTATAGCATGTGTTATTATGGTCACCGACCTATGTTATATTGACCGCCCATTGTAGTGGTTGTGACAACTTACCTTTCATCCCGTAGTGGAGTCTGGGAAGTTCTCTGTAAGCTAGTTAGTTCTGGTATACGGGAAGGGCATCTACCACTCCATATGGTATACGGGAAAGTGCGCTGATACCACTCCAGCTAGCTATTGCACGCAGAGGCGAGAATTATATTCATTCCTCGTGTTACGTATTTTCATATACTGATTTATATACTCTTGAGTGATTAACGTTATAAAGATAATAAACCGGGTAAATGTGTGATATCATGATGATGTGTTAATATTATTGATGTGTGTTTGTGCTTTAGCATCTTCTTATATATGTGTATAGTTAGCTAACGGTTTTATACCGTGTTGTAGATTCTTTGTAGGTTAGGAGAGCTGCAGAGTGATCCGGAGGGGTGATCTGTTGAGGGTTCCGTACACGGGGCATACTCGTGGGATATGGGATATTTATATTGTACGGGTTTATGTTTTGACTTTTGTACTCAGCAGTACCTTGTATCACCTTTTTGATATATATATATATATATATATATATATATAATATATATATATATATATATATATATATATATATATATATATATATATATATATATATATATCAGTTTTATGTTTTTTTTTTTTAATCTATTGGTGCCTTGTTGAAAGATTCAATGAAGTTGTTGTCAGGCTAGGGTCAGGATCCATTGTGAGTTCCTAGCCCAGTAACACTCCGATTCCTACGGATTTGGGGTGTTACATGAGACTTACGCGGTAATAGACTGTCAGCTTAGAAACGTTCTTCCCTGAAGCTTGTTAACCATAGATCCTTTGAGAGATGTCTTGAGTCCGTGCGTATAAACAATGACCTTGAATCCTTTGAATCCGCATTCTCTTTATTGATAAATCTTTCGTTTGTTTGTTTTACTTAGTTTTCAATCAAATCTGTGCGAACTCTACAGGAATCCTTCAAAACCCCTTTGATCTTTCTTCCCTTCTTTTACAACCTCGTTCTTTTACTTTGATTTACGCTATTTGTGATCACATTCGCATTTCAAACACTTGGTCCCTGAGATCGACCTTGGAATACTTATTCTTACTGTAATTGACCCATACAGTGTGGGTTCGCTACAATTTGGGTGTTTATTTCTTGTTTTACAAATTTAAAACATTACCGTGATTTTTACTAACCTGTGAGCTTTTATCATTATTGATAAAAGTTTATAGGGGCGTTAAAACTAGCGAACAAAGTTTTTGGCGCCGTTGCGGGGACTAAGTCATTTGTTTTGTTTTGTGATTTCTTTTAGTGTAAGTCTTTCTTTTACTTTTGATCTCGTTTTTGGTTTTGTTTTTGGAATTTTCAGGACTTTAGGTATCCTTCACAGTGTATGCAAAGAACTCGGGGTTTGAAAGAACTAGTTTCGTACGATCCCGAACCTGAAAGGACACTGCGAGAGAGACTAAGAGCCCGGAAAGCTTCTAAAATGGCTGAAATAAGAGATTACGAAGCTGAACTTAGAGATGCTTTAGAGCAACTAAAAGCTGAGAGACGGATTGCTAGAGAAAGAGAGCAAACTACAGAAAGGGAAATGACTGTAATGAGAACTCAAATGGAAGAGATAGCCAAAGCCATGAACCAGAGGCAAGCTGCAGCTTCAGCTCCAGTGCAGCAAGTAGTTCTAGCACCACAATTAGCTTCAATTCCTCCTCGAGTTGAAGTCCCTCCACAAGCTCCACCTCCCGCTCCTCTCAGACCTGTCCTTCACCAGCCTTTTGTGGAAGTTCCACAAACACTTGGACATAAAATGGATCCTACCCAAAGAGTTAACCGTCCTGGAGTTAACTTTGGAGATCCCGCAAATCATGAGCATGAGCTGCGACCGCAGGTAATACAGATGATTCTCCAGAATCAGTTTGGTGGGACAGAGACAAAATCTCCTCACCAACACATGAACAACTACGAGACTCTTATGGATGCGGTAAGTCCAGCTCGTATGGAAGGTAACAATCATAAGATAAGAGGTTTTTCTTTCTCTCTTAAGGATAAAGCTTTAGCTCGGTATCAAACTATTCCATATGGGCGGATTAACACATGGGAGGAGATGGTGTCTGAATTCCTCACTAAGTTCTTTCCACCCTACAAGACTACTGAACTTAGAGGGAAGATAAATGCTTTTGTGATGAAAGATAAGAAGAGTGTGTATAAGTCTTGGGAGAGGTTCATTGACCTTACGTTGGAATGTCCTCATCATGGGATCTCTAAGATTGAATTGCTAGAGATTTCTTACAAGGGACTTGATGAAGATACTCAATTCAAATTGCAATCACTTTCTGGAGGTACTTTTATGAAAAAAACTGTGGATGAAGCTTGGGAATTCATTATGAAGCAAGCCAAGACTATTGAAAAGTATTCTTACAGGAAAGTTGAAGAGAGAAGGACTAGACCCTGAGTCTATAAGGTAAGTGAAAGCACTCTTAATGATTCAAGGTTAGATGCTTTGCAAGTTGAACTTAAATTTTTGAAAGAATTAATTGCATCTAACTTGAAAGCTCAGCAAGCCGAAGTGCAGGTAGCTTCCAAGGAAGAGGATGCGAATTACATGGGTAAAGGTAACTTCCAAGGAGGTTATCAAAACCAAAGAGGTTATAATAATAATTACAATAGGAATAATCAGGGAAATAACTACAAGCCTAATCATAATCATCCTGGTTTTTCTTATTCTAATCCTGAGGGTGCTTTGAACCCTCAAGCTTCTTCTAGCAATGCAGGCCAGCCGTCCAAGCCAGCTGAACCCGCTCAACCAAAGGATAGAGTTGAAGCAATGTTTGAGCAATTGATGGCTAGGATGGGAAATCTAGAGAGTACGGTCACTAGTGTAACCAAAGCCCAAAAGGTTTTGGAAACTCAAGTGTTCAAGAAGGCCGAAGACGCTCAAAGAGCTCCAGGAAGACTTCCTGAAAAGACTGAAAATAATCCCAAGGGGCAAGTCATGACAATCACTACAAGAAGTGGATTAGAAGCAAATGATCCACAACTAAAGATTTTGGATAAAGGAAAGCAACCAATGGAAGAGGAGCCTAAGGAAAAAGAGAATGTCTACATCCCTCCTCCTCCATACAAGCCACCGCTTCCTTTTCCTAAATTCCGTGCTAGAGCTCAATTGGACAAGCATTTTGGTAAGTTCCATGACCTTTTAAATAAATTGCATATTAACATCCCTTTTGTTGATGCTATTTTAGGGATGCCTGCCTATGAAAAGTTCTTGAAGGAAATCCTCTCCAACAAGAGGAAGCTAGAGGAATATGGAGAAGTCAGAATGACCCGGAGATCTACTGACCTCATCCAGAGGAACAGTGGAAAGATGCCACCAAAATTGAGTGATCCCGGATCTTTCTGTGTCCCAATCAAAGTTGGAGATGGAACGTACAAAGCACTTTGCGATCTTGGAGCTAGTGTAAGCATTATCCCACTCGTTTTATGCAGGAAGGTTGGACTTGGAGAACCAAAGCCGGTAAAGATGACTCTTTGCATGGCAGACAGAACCACCACACGTCCTGTGGGAATCATTGAGGATGTTCCAATCCAATTAGAGAAGTTCTTTATCCCTATTGACTTTGTTGTTTTGGATATTCCTGCTGACTGTCCTATTCCTATCATTTTAGGGAGACCTTTTCTTGCTACCTATGGATGTTTAGTTGATTGTAGGGGTGCTACCCTTACATTTAGAATTGACGAGGAAGTTGTACAATTTAAACTCCCTCCTTTGATTAAGGGACCTTGTTTGAAGAGGATATGTACAACATCCTAGAGGATGATGAAGATGATTGTGAGATTATAAATTCAATTCTATGTTCTGACCCTCTTGAGCAGGTTTTGACCATGAGCATCATGACAGCAGAGCCAAAAGATGAATTGTTTGAAGAAGTCCGATCTTTGAGTCTTCTCCCCATCAACGAGGAATCAAGATTCGAAGAACTGACGGAGGCAGAAGGCATCTCGGCCGAGATCCAAGAAATATCGGCCGAGATTTGGCAACAGAAAGTTTCAGTTTCAGAAGATCAGGGCATCTCGGCCGAGACCGAAAAATCTCGGCCGAGATTCACCCTAGCTCGGCCGAGATTCACCCCAGCTCGGGCCGAGATACTTCATCTCCACCGAGAAGAGTTGGCCGAGATTTCTGAAGAAGAACCAGAGCCTCCTAAGGTCGAGATGAAGCCTCTTCCGACACACCTAAGGTATGCCTTTCTTGGTTCTAACTCATCTTATCCCGTCATTGTTAGTGCTAGCTTGAATAAACTTGAACTTGAGAAGTTATTGAAAGAACTTAGGATGCATAGAAAAGCTTTGGGCTACACTATAGATGACCTCATAGGGATTAATCCTTCTATGTGCGTGCATAGGATCATGTTAGATGATGGACATAGGCCTTCTATAGAACCTCAAAGGAGATTGAATCCTAACATGAAAGAGGTAGTTAAGAAGGAGATCCTTAAGTTGCTTGATGCGGGAATTATATTCCCTATCTCGGATAGTAAGTGGGTTAGTCCGGTACATGTTGTACCTAAGAAAGGTGGGATGAATGTCATAACCAATGAAAAGAATGAGTTGATCCCGACTAGGACCGTGACAGGATGGAGGATGTGCATTGATTATAGGAAGTTGAATCATGCTACTAGGAAAGATCACTTTCCTTTACCCTTCATTGACCAAATGTTAGAAAGGCTAGCCCAACACTCTTACTTTTGCTACCTAGATGGGTATAGTGGTTTTTTCCAGATCTCCATCCATCCGGATGACCAAGAGAAAACCACTTTTACTTGTCCTTGGGGTACCTTTGCATATAGGAGAATGCCTTTCGGTTTATGTAATGCTCCTGCTACTTTCCAAAGATGCATGATGTCAATTTTTTCTGAATATATTGAAAACATCATGGAAGTCTTTATGGATGATTTTTCTGTTTATGGATCCTCTTTTGATGAATGTTTGGCTAACCTGTCTTTAGTCTTACAAAGATGTGAGAATTGTAATCTTGTTCTCAATTGGGAGAGATGCCATTTCATGGTTAGGGAAGGTTTTGTGTTAGGTCACTTGATATCTAACCGTGGAATTGAGGTTGATAAGGCAAAGATTGAGACTATTGAGAAGCTACCTCCACCATCATCAGTCAAAGGGGTAAGGAGTTTTCTAGAACATACCGGTTTTTACCGGAGATTTATAAAGGATTTCTCTAAAAATGCTAAACCTTTGACTAACCTACTAATCAAGGATGTTCAGTTTGTTTTCTCGAAGGAATGCCTTGATGCTTTTTATAGGTTGAAGGAAGCTCTCATCACTGCTCCAATCATGCAACCTCCCGATTGGTCTCTTCCATTCGAGGTGATGTGTGATGCAAGCAACTTCGCAGTGGGAGCGGTGCTAGGACAGAAGAAGGAAGAACTTACTCGTGCTATTTACTATGCTAGCAAGACACTTGATGGAGCCCAGCTGAATTATGCAACTACTGAAAAGGAGCTCCTAGCCGTCGTCTACGCATTTGAGAAGTTCCGTTCCTATCTTGTAGGAGCTAAGGTGATTGTGTACACCAATCATGTTGCGATTCGGTACCTTCTCACCAAGAAGGATGCAAAGCCACGTCTTATCAAATGGATTCTTCTCCTTCAAGAATTTGATTTAGAGATTAGAGATAAGAAGGGGACCGAAAACTCTGTAGCTGATCATCTTAGCAGGTTACCTCCAGAACTTATGGAAGGGGATGACATCTCTATTGACGATGCATTTCCGGATGAGCATCTCCACATGATGGAGAAATATATCCTCCAAATTTCAGGTGAAAAAGGAACCTTGGTTTGCTGACTTTGTTAATTATTTAGTTTGTGGTGAAATTCCTCCAGGTTTATCTCCTTCCCAACGGAAGAAATTCTACAAGGATGTGAGACATTACTATTGGAATGAACCACTACTATTCAAGAGAGGACCCGAGGGAATCCTTAGGAGGTGCGTCCCAGACGACGAGATTGAGAGTGTCATCCGACATTGTCATTCATTGCCCTGTAGAGGACATGCTAGTACTCACAAGACTAGTGCCAAGGTATTGCAATCTGAATTCTTTTGGCCTAATCGTTTCAGAGATGTGCAGGTATTCGTCACTGCTTGTGATTCATGCCAAAGGACGGGCAACATATCTAGGAGGAATGAGATGCCCTTGAACAACATCCAAGAAGTTGAGATTTTTTGATGTATGAGGTGTTGACTTCATGAGACCTTTCCCATCCTCATGCGGGAACCTTTACATTCTTTTAGCGGTTGATTATGTATCTAGATGGGTTGAAGCTATAGCTTCACCCACAAATGACGCTAAAGTTGTGATTAAAATTTTCAACCGAACTATCTTCCCTAGATTTGGCACACCACGTGTCATTATTAGTGATGGAGGGAAGCATTTCACAGCCAGGAACTTTGAGACACTTTTTTTCAAGTATGGGGTAACTCACAAGGTTGCAACCCCATATCATCCCCAGACTAGTGGCCAAGTGGAAATCTCGAAAAGAGAAATCAAGGGGATCTTAGAGAAGACAGTGTCTCGCTCAAGGAAAGATTGGGCAATGAAGCTTGATGATGCACTTTGGGCATACATGACAGCATACAAGACTCCCATAGGTACTACTCCTTATCAACTTGTTTATGGGAAATCATGTCATTTGCCTGTAGAGTTGGAGCATAGAGCGTATTGGCCGTGAAATGGCTAAACTTTGATATAAAAGAAGCCGGAGAAAAGAGGTTGATGGACATCAACGAGCTGGAGGAGATCCGAATGAATGCATATGAGAATGCACGGATCTACAAGGAAAGAACAAAGAAGTGGCATGACAAGCACATATTGCCAAATAACTTCAAAGAAGGTGATCTTGTTCCTCTCTTTAATTCTAAGCTCCGACTTTTTCCAGGAAAGTTAAGGTCACGATGGACGGGACCTTATGTTGTGAAGAAGATTTTCCCCCACGGAGCTGTCGAAGTATGGGGTGAAAACTCCGGTATTTTTAAAGTGAATGGACATAGTAGTTGAAGAGGTATACACCGGAACTTCCGGTGGAAAAACTCTCACCTATCCATCTCACTTGACTGCTTTAAAGGAGTTAGGTCCGGCTAGAGACCTTAAACCAAGCGCTTCTCGGAAGGCAACCCGAGGTAAGAGTCTTTTCGTCTTTTTTGTTTTTATTTTTGCTTTTTCTTTTGCGTGTTTGCGCCGTTCTTGTTGTGTCTTTGCAAGGCCTAGGTGTCATGGTGAAAAAAAAGAAGATACGGGAAGCAACACTCGGAACGAGCTTAAGGCGAAGGAAATTGCTATGAAAGACGAGAAACGAAGTAAGTCGAGGAAGAAACACGCCGGATACCTTCTTCATTTTTACATTGTGAGTATTGTTTTTACTTCATATTTATTATTCACATTAGGGACGATGTGGGATTTAAGTATGGGGTAGGATGCTTGCAATACTTTTAGCATGTTTCTTTTATTTGTATTGCATTTTATATGAAAATCCAAAAAAATCAGAAAATTTAAAAAAAAATATTTGTGCTTCTAGGATTGTATGATGACCTTAATGAGGAAATTGTGTATGTTTATTGGCTATCGATGTTTATTTTGAGCTTTAATTGAATTAATGGCAATTATGGGATTTGAATGCCTTGTTTGTAATCTATATGATTTATTTAGGATTACCTTTGTTTAATCGGATTGATAACTGTGAAAAGTTTGTATATCCGGACTTAGAGCGTTTTATAGATCTTGCACAGCATGTACGAGGTGCCGAGTGCCGGATTTTCTTCCTAAGAAACTTCGAGCCAACTCGTACTTGAATTTTTTCCCTTTTGACCCGCGTTCCGAACCTTTCGTTCCGAAGTCGAAGTGACAAGGTGTCATTTCCGGACCCCAGTCGTTCCGGGGCAAAGATGGACAAGATAGTTTGTTGTCCCCATCACTTTGGCAGCCTTGGTCCCCTTCCTCTCTCTCCTCTCTCTTTCTCATTTCACGTTCATTTTTTTCCTTCCTCCATCCTCTCCTTTCTCTTCTCTTCCTTTTTGTGTGGAGATCTTGTTGTGGACAGCTTGGAGAGGCATTCCAGATCTGTGGTATGCTCCTTCCTCTCCCTCACCTCTCTTCTTTGGCTGATCATCCTTCCTTCTTTCCTCCTTCATCCATGGCCATGGATGAAGCTTTGAGAGGTTTTCACTCAAGTCCTTTGCATGCTTGTGTTCCTAGCTCGATTAGGTCGAGGAGAGGTGCCTAAGACCAGTGGTGAGTGTTTGGAGAAGATCTAGCAAGAGAAGAAGGACTTTGGAGCCAAGGATCCACGATCCGAAGACGAAGAAGACGACGTTCTGCAACACCGGACCGCGGGAGCGGACCAACACCACCGCGGGTTGCGGGCTCGGCATGGCCGCGGGGGGCGGTGGAAGGCTCACGCTCAGCATGGCCGCGGAGCGGCACAGCACCGCCGCGGGAGCGGCACAACACCGCCGCGGGTGCGGCCGGTAGCGCCGAAGGGGGCGGCCTAGGATGGATCTAGAGTAGGTTCCTCCTCTCCTTTCCTCTTCGTTCCTTCCTTAGTATTGATGTTGGATCATTGTTAGTAGCATGCCTAGGATGGATCTAGAGTAGCTTGGAATGCCACTTAGTGGTTGTGAAACTAGGAGCCCTTAAGGCTCGATTTAAGTGATGGATATGAGCATGTGAGCATGATGGACCTTCTAGGCTAACTTGTTCCTCTTGATTGAGGATTGCTCTTTGTGGAATTATGGACTGTTGTGGGTTGTTGCATGTGTTAAGAGTGTGATGAATACTTGGTACCTAGGATGCATTCCTAGTTTGACGGTTAGGTGATCTTGCATAGATCACTAGAGTGAAGTCTAAGACTTCTTAAGTGTGAGTATGTATTGATATGCATATCTCTTGTGAGCAGGTTGTGGGCTTCCTCCTTAAGGAAGCAAGAGTGTGGTGACTTGAGTGTGGTGACGAGGTAAGTCTCCGGACTTACTTAGCTCGTATTTTATGTATTAGCATTGATGTGTGTTTGGTGGTGTGTGTTTATGTTATGTTATAACAATTAAACCGGTAATTAGGACCACCGACCTTATATGTATATGTTGGCCCAAGTGTATGATAACGGGCGGTGACATCACTGCCTACGACCGAGTGAGTCTAGGAGGTTCTCGGCGACTAGCCCGGCGGGTCAGATGGTTGGGTGCATCCGTACCATTCTTTGCCGGTAAGTAGGGACCGAGGCGAGACCACGGTGGTCTCGTGTCACAAACCGAAGTTGAATTAGAACGGGATATGACTTAATAATAAAAAGATAATAAACCGGACTTGTGTGATTCATGTGTTGTGTTATGTATGTGTTTGTGCCTTCACCGCTTTTCTAATGCTTCGAATATGAGCTAACGGTTTTAAACCGTGGTTGTAGATGACTTGCAGGTTAGGGACGCCGTACATTATAGGACAGGGATGTTTTTGGGTTATGTTTTCGTATTGTGGTTTATGTTGTACGGTTTAAGTTTCATATTAGAGTTGTGTTGTTTTGAGGACTCGGTTGAGTTTCCAAGTTGTAGGTTCTTACTTTTCGGTTTCCGCATACATTAAAAACGTTTTGAGTTTTCGCCTTTATTTGTGCCTTGTTGGAAGGTCCGGTGAAATTGTTGTCAAGCTAAGGGTCGGGACCCACTGTGAGGTCTCGCCCGTAGCACCCCGAGTCCCGCGGATTTGGGGTGTTACACGGATTGATCTTGAAAAGTTGAAGCTATATGATGAGTTCTTTTACATTGCACAGAAATGATTTAGGCAATTCGAATTCTTCTTCTTCCCTTCTTTACCATTTTCAGCACCTCAAACATTGAGTATATTTTCCCCTTATGACCCATCCGGGAATTAGGAAAGTGAAGTTTGAAGGTGTATGCTTAATTGTGAAAAGTGAATTATGTGCAATATGTGAAGAAGTTGATTGATTTGCGACATGTGAATTGAAAGCAAAAGCTTTCTATGGGTTTTGTTGGCTATGAAGATGAGTAACTCGGCACCACTGACATAATCGGGTGTTTGTGTCTTGCCAAAGTCGGATTAGTTTTAAAAACATTACCTAGAGTTGATTTGGTATGTGCACTTTGGTGTAAGGTACGTGAAGGAAACTGAACACCAAGGTTTAGGCTATTGTGCACCTATGCCTTTAACTCAAAAGAAAAAGAAAAAGAAAAATATGCATGAAAAGAAAGTATGTATGTCGAGAAAGAAGAAAGAAAAGAAAAATGTTGTGTTGTCCTCTTTCCTAGATTTCCACCACATGACCTATACACATCCTACCTTTATCACGTTTCTTGGCCTTTATTTGTTAAGTCCTATTAGTCTTTGCATACATGTAATTGATTTCATGGCCTAAACTTGGATTTTTCATGAATTTTAAACATTGGTACTTTAAATGATGATTTTTTATTCCTTGCAAGGTGTGATTATCCTATATCTTGCCTATCTTACTTGACCTTAATCGAAATATGTCTTTAGCCTTGTGACTACATTCTGAAAGTGATCATGGATAGAAGCACTACCAAAAAGGGTTTTTGTTTTTTTGTTTAGCATAGATGATTCATGCTATCTTGCCTTAAATTTATTATTTGCTTGGGGACAAGCAAAGATAAGTATGGGGTATTTTGATAACATGAATTATCGATCTAGTTTAGTAGAGCATATAGTTAGTTTTCCCTTTCCCGCATGCATGTTTTAGCCTTAAGTTGTGTTCTTTATACTTGTTTAATGCAACTTTGCGAGCATAGATGTCTACACACACTTTTGGCGTCTTTGTAGGTATTTTGGCGTGTTTTGGAGCTAAAACGATGCATTTGAGGATCAAGCCTCGGGATGGACGCTTCGGAGCGATCACGCAGGCATGGGAAAGGAGGAAAAGACGAGCCAAGACGAAACGCACGAGATTGGAGCAATCTCGGTCGAGATCCGGGAAATCTCGGCCGAGATCCGAGCCATCTCGGCCGAGATCCGAGCAACTTCTACCGAGATCCCATATCAGAAGTTTATGTCGATGCATCTCGGTCCCCATCTCGGCAGAGATTTTTCCATTTGACCGAGATTTCCGACCGAGATTTAGTCAACGCTGGATCACGAAGCCAATCTCGGCCCCGACGTTCAAAAATCTCGGTCACCGACCGAGATTTCCGACCGAGATCCCTGTTCACCGATTTATTTCGTTAATTGTCGGATTTGTTATAGGACAGCCCGTTGCGGGATATAAAAGGAAAGCCCTAAATGATTTTCGGGGGTTCCCGTTTCATTCTAATTTCGAGCTCCTTTGGAGAGAACTTTTTCCACTTTTTCTTCTCCCTTTTCCTTACACCATTTTTGGCCATTGTTGAACTTGATTGAGCTTGGAGGAACTTCGCGAATATTTGGAAATTTGACGTTTTGCTAATTTCCTATCAATAAAGCTGATTTTCTTCTTTAATCTCACTTTTAGTTCTTGTTTATGCTTTCTCTATTGAATTGATTGAATTGATTGGATTGATGATTGATTCTTCCATTGAATTGATTGGATTGAAGATTGCTTTTGAAATGTTGATTATTGGCTAGAACCGTTGTGGTTCCAATTTGGTTATTAGCTAGAACCGTTGTGGTTCCAAGATTGCTTTATGCTTGGTTTGAATAGCTTTGAAATCATAATGGTTGGCTTGTTTTTGAACCTAGTTAGAATTCATCTAGCTAGTAACCTTGACCGGAATTGAGACCTACCCGGTAATTTACCGCTTAGATACTTGAGTGTTCAACCATAGGTAATCGATGTGAAAACCTCTATTGGGTTGAGTGTGCCTAGGTTCCGTCCTAAGTAGGGTAATACCTGAGACTTACCCGGAAATGGTTGACCTTTCCCTTAGTTTGGAGTTTGGTTTGTTTAGAATTTCCTACCTTTCTACCTTGAGACTTACCCGGTAACAGGTAGTTGGTTTGGAAATAGATAGTCTTGAGACTTACCCGGTAATAGACTATCAGTTTAGAAAGGTTCTTCCCTGAAGTTTGTTAACCATAGATCCTTTGAGAGTTTTCCTGAGTCCGTGCGTATAATAATGACCTTGAATCCTTGGAATCCGCATTCTCTTTATTGAAATACCTTCGTTTGTCTGTTTTACTTAGTTTTCAATCAAATCTGTTATTTGATTGCGAACTCTACAAAATTCCCTTAAAACTCCTTTGATCTTTCTTTCCTTCTTTTCCAACCTCGTTCTTTTATTTTGATTTACGCTAACTGTGATCACATTTGCATTCCAAACATTTAGTCCTTGTGATCGACCTTGGAATACTTACCCTAACTATAATTGACCCATACACTGTGGGTTCGCTACAATTTGGGTGTTTATTTCTTGTTTACAAATTAAAACATTCCGTGTTTTTACTAACCTGTGAGCTTTAATCATTATTGATAAAAGTTTATAGGGGCGTGAAAATAGCGAACTAACTCATGCATGTTGCCATGCATTAACAACTCCACTAACGTAAGCTCTTGGATCTCCTTGGCTCTTGCCCTTGTAATGGGTCCTTGGGTCCTATGTGATGGTTCTTGTGAGTCATGCAATGGCTCACGTAATGGTCCTCCATCAGATTATCCGGTTGATTCCGGCTTCGAATAATAATGTTCATTTATTTATTCGAATAGTTAGGTGCAAATATTTTAGAAATGATTACAATTTCATTTTTAAATTTAATATATTATTAATCTAGTTGTGTTGTGGGGTTAATGAAATACATTTCGAAATTCCAATCTCATATATGTACGATGTTTTTTTTTAATAATATTTAGTGTAGACTATTGTAATTTGAACGGCTGTTGGTTGTTACATATTGATTTGCTAAATTAAGAGGGTCTTAATTGTTTTTTAAGACATGAAATAATTAGTCATTATTCTCCTTAATCAAAGTTGTTTATCCCTTAATCTCCCCAATGTAAGTGACATATTGGAGCAATATATATAGGGTTTATTCTATGTGAATATACGACTTACTACAATACATATCTAAGAAAACACACCAGAGCTTACCATTAATCAGTGGCTTTGGGATTTGGGGCAAGGATACTTCTGGTCTGTTATCGGTTTAACGTGGTGGACTGAGGACAACACTACCAATACGAGTACCGTTAAGGTTAGTACATTATTCAATAGGGGTATCATAGTCAAACGTGTTTCGGCCTCTGTCCCGACTATTGTTTTGTACCTTAATTATCCCGTTGTTTTTTTTTATTGTGTATTAAACACCAGACTTCGAGTTTGTCTCGTACAGGTTGCACACGTGTATGTCACGTGTCGATCATCCCTAACCCACACATAGTTATTCGCATTTCAGAACATAGTTGTAAAACGCCTTAACCGGTTTTGTATCGGCATGAGTGCCTCAGGCTATGATTGTTTCTAGTCGGTGATAGCAACTGAGAAAACGCCTATGTGGCACACGCTCGCGGATCTGTGTGATATTTTATGACCATGACAATGTCGTTTTATACATCAAACATAGATCGATTTTCTCTTATGTGCGTTAGAAAAATGATTTATAGAATTTTTTTCTTTTTAATGGGAATAGTTTTTTTTTTTGGAATATTGTGAGGGAGATAGAGTTTTAAACTCTTTTGTTTTTTTTTTGGTGATAAGAAGAAAAAGTTTTTCTTTTGTAAGTTGTGACATTGTAATTATCATCTACTTTAGACTTATAGTATTAGGCAACTTGCTTTATACATGTTCCAAGTTGCTCTTCTACATATAATTCACCTTTCACGAGTATATATTATCATATTTCTTGCTTTTTTTCCGCTGCGTATTACTACTTATTAAAATATATGCTTGTACGTACGAATGAGTTTCGTATATCGCTACTCGTTTTTTGTGAATACAGTTTCACTTTATAAAATATATATCGTAATAATGTAAATTTGTTTTCATTATATTTTAATGTCATAGTGACGTTATATTACTAATTTGTTTGGCTTAATTTTATGTACAATTGAATATGTTTCATCATATATTCTTGTAATAATGAAAGATAAATTCTGAAACTTTATAGTTTACGTTTTTTGTGTGATGATTATGAGCATAGTGAAATTTTCGAACATGAGACATAAATAAAAGAGTTTTTAGTAATTTATCTTATCTACCGTGCCTAAATGTTCATATTATATTATATACTTACAGATGGCTAAAAGTATGATTGGTGATTTGTCCACCTCTGAGAAGTTTGATGGTACAAATTATGATATTTGACATAGAAAGATTCAGTATCTTTTTAATGAACGTGAGGTTTTAGAAACCATATCCGCTATCATAAAGAAACCTGTTGAGCCACAAGATCCTCTTGATAAGAAGTATCTTGACGATATGAAACTCCACGATAAGTGGGTTCGAAAAGATCGTTCTGCACGCTTTACTATGTTGTTTGGTCAAACTTAAGATCACGTTTGGTCAAACATCAGCAACTAGGCTTCGTGCCTTAAACTTGAAGTGGGTGGATTATACGATTGATCCTAGACACAATGTGACCGAACACTTGCGTATCATGAGTGCCATGGTACGTGATCTTAAAGTTGCAGGGCGTGATGTGCCGGATGAGGAGCAAATAGTGAATGTGCTTCGCTGTCTTCCTTTTGATACCGAAGAATGGAAGAATTTTAAATTGCTCATGTCTCACAGTGAAAACATCAAGACATTCGCTGAACTTGCAAAACATGTGGAGATGGAGGTAGAGCGTCAAAAGGCGTTAAAGCCCTCCACTTCTAATGTTGCGCTTGTTGTACAAGGTAAGTCCAAGTACAAGAAGCCTAAGCCGACCAAAAAGGGTCGGCGCCCAGCTCAGACTCAAGGACCACATGGTGGTGTCAACAAACAACAAAAGGCAAAAGGCCATCCTAAAGAGACCAATTTAGCACGTGTGAAGTGCTACAATTGTGGAATAAAAGGCCACTTGCTCGAGAATGTCCCGAGCCAAAGAAGGTACTTGTTTCCACCTATACTCATGAATTATTTGTTTGTTCTCATGCATTAGTTGCTCATACACTTCCAAATTGGATTGTAGACTCGGGAGCAACCAAACATATAGTTCGTGATCGTGAAGGGTTTTTGGATTTTCACCGTTTTTCGGTGGGTTCACAAACCGTCATGCTTGGGAATGGTAGTGAGGAAGACGTCCTTGGAACTGGAACATACCAACTCAAGCTCCGTGGGGGAAACAAGTTGCTTCTTCATGATGCTCTTTATGCACCCGGGGTGCAAAGTTGTTTAGTTTCAGTGATTAGTTTGTTGAAACTTGGTTCTGTTTTTAACTTTAGTAGTGATAGTTTAGACATTTTGTATCATGGCGATGTTTTTGGTCATGGTATTTTGAATAATGGTTTTTTCTTTCTTAACTTGGATGATTTTTATGATAATGATCCATCATTTGCTTTAATTTCTCGTTTTAATATTGATAATGAATCTGTTAAATGGCATGCTAGACTTGGTCATGTGGGCCAAGAATGAATGAATAGACTAGATAAAGATGGTCTTTTAGACCAACTCACTAGGGTTAAGTTGCCTAGGTGTGAGCCTTGTCTAGCTGGTAAAGCTACTAAGAAACCTTTTGGTAAGGCTTCTAGAGCTTCAAGTCCTTTAGACTTAATCCATTCTGACATTTGTGGGCCTTTAAACGTAAAGGCTCCTCATGGTGTTGTATACTTTCTCACATTTATAGATGACTATTCACGTTTTGGTTACGTTTATCTTTTATCTCATCGTTATGAAGCGCTTGATACATTCAAACGTTTTGTAGCTGAAGTGGAGAACCAGTTAGAACGAAAAGTTGAGACTTTTCGAACTGATCGTGGTTGGGAATACCTTTCTGATATGTTAAAAGGGTTTTGCGAGGAAAATGGTATAATTAGACAACTTACTATTCCTTATACTCCACAACAAAATGGTGTTGCGGAAAGGAGGAATCGTACCTTACTTGACATGGTTAGGTATATAATGGCTCAAGCCAACTTACCTATTAGCTATTGGGGAGATGCATTGCTTACGGCAACCTACATCCTTAATCGCGTACCAAGTAAGAGTGTACCCCTTACTCCATATGAGTTATGGAATAAAAGAAAGCCCTCTTTAGACCACCTACGTCCATGGGATTCGGATGGCTATGTGCATAACCCGACCCATAAACATGGTAAACTCGGTCCAAGAGCTACCAAAATGGTGTTCATAAGATATCCGGATCACTCCAAAGGATATGTGATGTATGGTGAACACTTAAATGGTGGAATGACTGAAGTTGATTCTCGTAATGTCAATTTCCTTGAGGATGAGTTCCCAAGTATTGGTGAAATAAAGAAATATCTCGAGTTGTATGAGTTACAACAACCATCTCTAGGTGAGGGGGAGGATTTTGATACTCTCAATGTCACTATAGATAGTTCAATCTCGCCCAATGGAATAAATTGTGAGATTAGTCTTATAACTCCAAGGGATGAGAGCTTGCCAACTAATGAAGATCGACTTGAAAACGAGGATGGTCCTCAACCTTCAAGTATGGAACAAGAGGTTAATCCTCAAGTTTCAAACCCCACGCCTACGGAGGATAGTGGGAGAGAATCTTCAACTAGTAATGCAAACGGTGTTGTTGAACGAAGGAGTACAAGAGGGAGAGTTCCTCGTCGCTTCTTTGATATTGAAGAGCGAGCACCTCTTTGCACCGTTTTCGACATCGATGAGCCTACTTCTTTTAAAGAAGCTATGAGTTCGCCACATAGTGTAGAATGGATGAAGGTGATGAAGGATGAGATGGACTCTATGTCGACGAATGAGGTTTGGGAACTCGTTGACCTTCCGCCTAAACGTCAATCAATTGGAAGCGAATGGGTTTTCAAGGTGAAACGTAAAGCGGATGGGTCCACTGATAAGTTCAAGGCCAGATTAGTGGCGAAAGGTTTTACCCAAATGGACGTCAAGACTGCTTTTGATGGAGGATCATCCTCTATAGAGCCTACACAAGAGCAAATCCCTACACAAGTTCCTACACAAGGTCCTACACAAGCTCCGAATGTACCAAATACGACGACCATGCAGACATTGGAATGTCCTAGGAATGAGTTTGAAGTTGGAGTTCAAAACCCTAGTGGCAAAGGGGCGGACGGTGGGCAAGCGGAGCGAGGAGCGGACGGCGGGCAAACGGAGCGAGGAGCGGACGGACGGAGCGGGGAGCGAAGCACCAGGCGTGATGGAGGCCGAGATAGCCGAATCCCTATTTTTGTTATAATTTAGGGAAGACTTGTGTTTTGTTATAATTTAGGGAGCTCTCTTTAATTTCCTAAATTATATTGTTGGTTTTATTTTACCTTTTTCTTTTAGGATAGGAGTGCCTATAAATAGCCTCCTTAGTTTCTTTCTAGGAAAAAGAATTATTCATTTTGCAAAAGACTTTGTTTATTCCTACAAAATCAATCAAGAGAGAGAGCTTTTGGTTGGCATATCGTTGTGAGTTGTTAAGCTTGGCTGAGTTTGCTTGTGTCGATCCCAAGATTGGTGCTTCAAACCTTCACTCGCCTCCTCCTTGTGCTTTTCTTGATTAGAAGGCTTGTGTAGGGTTGTAGTGTGGATTGGTTGAGGATTGACAGAGTTTTGGGTCTTGATCCTTTAGATCGAGGTTCTTCCTCTTGTTTCTCTCCTTGGTTCTTTCTTCTTTGAATTATCCTCTTTTCTTGTGTCTTGTTCAACGTTTGGTTCTAGTTTGAGTTCAACGGATTCATTTGCACCTAGATCGACTCCTAGCGGGATTATCCCCGCATCAATTGATATCAGAGCTAATTAGTGCTTTTGATTCAAGACTCAGTTTTGTTCACGTTTTCCTTTGTCTTGTTTGAGTCGTGGTAGTCCAAGTTGGAGTTTGTTTTGGTTGGAGAAGAAAGCCTAGCCGATCCAAGTTCCTTCTCTATCTCTTTCCGGCATTGTCATAGAATAGCCGGCCACACAAAAAAAAATTTAAAAAAAAAAAAACGGTTATAGGCTATTAACCACTTCCTACATTATAGCCTAAGCAACCTCCTAGTCTTTTATTCAACATACAAAAAAAAAAGAGTAGTTACCTAGCTACAATTTAGGAAACTTCTCTCCTACTTTGTAGCAACAAACTAACCACCTTATTCCAACTCTCCTACCACGTAGCTACTAGTAAACCGCTTCCTATTTTTCGGTCAACCACCTTTGATCTTCCTACAAACTAGTGCAAAACATTAGATAAAAAAAAAATACATTTTGATCATCGACCGAGAGAAGTTATCAATCAAGCTACAAGGAGATACATCACCGTTCACCCCTACACAACACATCGGCTCTATTTTCCCCTTCCATACAAGCATCCAACGACAACACCACATCTCACCTCTTCCATTTTCCGTCAACACAAAATCGAGTCTTTTCTTCATTTCAATCTTTGCTTCAAACACAAAGTCTTGTTAGTTTTAGTCAAAACTCAACCTTCTCTTTACGTCAATCTTACTCTCTTAAGACAAGGAGTTGCTTGTCAAGCCTAGAGTATCAATTAAGGTCGTATTGATCCTTGCAAACCGGTTACATCAAGAAGCTTGCATCTACATCAACGAGAGAGAAGAGAAATACACAAGCGAGAAGTTTTACGGTTTTATTCTAATCTTTCACTCTTTCCGTGTTCATTGTTTGTTTTTGAAGCATGTCCAGGTCACGGAATCCGAGCAAGGCTAGTAGTGAGCCAATACATCCGGAGATGTTCAACCTACTAAAGAGACTTTCCGACTCGATGGAAGGCCTTTCCAAGAAATGGAGGCCATGGAGGTTCAGACGCCACCACCCCCTACTCCACCGCTGAGATCGATGTTCGAATTGGGTGGGACGTCAAATGTGCGAAGGGAGGCGTCACAAGAGAACCACCATCACATCCCCCTAGCACGAGGTAATATCCATACTAATCCCATACACAATGTTCCTAATGTACCTCCGTATGTTGATGATTTTCAGCCTACACAAGATGTACACAATGAAGAGGACGTGTGGGAAGAGTACCCGAGATTCTATCAACAACCTCGGCGAGGTCGAGATAGAGACTATTTCCGGCCACCACAAGAGCAAGATGGCCTAGGAAAGGTCAAGATGAGGATTCCCACATTTGAAGGAAAGTGTGATCCAGATGTATACATGGATTGGGAAACAAAGGTCGAGCAAATTTGGTCATGCCATAACTTTGGCGAGGTCAAGAAAGTACAACTAGCAGCCTTGGAATTTCAGGGATACGCTCTTGTTTGGTGGGACAATCTTGTCAAAAAACGTGTAAGGACGTTGGATCCGCCAATAGCCACTTGGGAGCACATGAAGGCCCTCATGAGAGCTAGGTTTGTGCCACCCCACCATACACGGGAGCTACGCCAACGGCTAGAAAACTTGAGAAAAGGAAGCAGGAGTGCCAAAGAAGCTTACACAACCATGAAAATGGCCATGGTGAAAGCTAACGTGCTCGAGGATGAGGAAAACACAATGGCAAGGTACTTACGCATCTTAAATTCAAGTTTATCTAACAAGGTTGATATGTATCCGTATAGCACCATGGAGAAAATGCTACACATAGCCATCAAGGTGGAGAGAAAGTCCAAGCAAAGAAGTCGAGATGGCACGCCACCATATGGAGCACATTGAGCTTGGAGAAAAAACAACCGACCGTCGGGCCCAAGCCGAGACCCACCGGGCCAAAGAGAAGAGAGACGGACAAGCACCCCGACACAAGACAATGTGCGAAGGAACCCTACACAAGCTGCACAAGCTACACAAACAAGACCTTTGAATGAGCCTTCAAATAGTGATAGAGGGAGTACTTCTAACCCTTCACCTAGAACTAGGGACATTGTTTGCTTTAAATGTCAAGGTAGGGGTTCTAAGAGCCCTATCCTTTCGGACCGAGATTGGACTTTAGCCGAGTTTAGCTTTGTCCGAGATTGGCCTAGCCGCACCCGCGGGCACCAGGTGCCGCCCTTGCAGGTATCCGCCCCAGCGGCTCAGGAGACCGCGCCTGCGAATTCTGGCGGCTGCAGCCGGCTTTGTTGACTTCGTTGACCCGTGCTTTACCTTTTCTTATGTCTTTCCTTGCTCTTGGCTGATCAAGGGTTTCCATCCTCACTCCTTTCTTCAGCTTCCCATGTTCTTCTTGCTTCTCCCTTGCTTCACCTTGATCCTGTCTTGATTTCCTTTGGTTTGGAAGAGAATTGTTGTACTTTGTGGTCGATGATGATGCTAGTGTGCGTGTTGCTGAGCTTAGAAGCTAGCTTTGGTGTGTGTTGATCCTCCCTGCAGCCTAGGATCTTCAATAGTGGTGAGTTCTTGCTTCTTCTCCTTCTCTTCTTCTTTGATTCAATCTTTCTAGCTTAGGATTAGATGTATGCTAAGGGTATTGATGTTAGTATGTGTATGGACATGTTTGTGTGTGGTTTTGGAAGAGAAAAGGCGGGATTTGATCACGGGAAGAGCCGAGGAGAAACTGCGGAATCGTCCTTTGCAGTGTTGCCGCCCCCGCGGCCAGAAGCCACCGCCCCTGCGGACCTTGTGCCGCAGCGCCCACGCCGTGCCTGCGTTGCCAGCGACACTTATCACCGCCTCCGCGGCTGAGTGCCACTGAGCCCGCGGTTTCCTGCGTTCCGCCCCTGCGTCCCTTGATCACGCAGGTGCGTCTTATCCCGGGACTACCCATATTTGGGTAGTTCTTTTCCTTTCATAGTATGAGGGAACTAGTATCATGCTAGGTATCGGTTTATGATGAGTATGATATATATATGCCGGTTACGGCTTTGAGGTTACAAGTTGGATATGATCCTTATGGATCCCTTGGGTCTATGTGTGACCCCTTTATGTGATAGGAGTTTGATATATATATATATATATGTGTGT
The DNA here is from genome assembly GCA_002319775.1 of Fagopyrum tataricum. Classification (NCBI taxonomy): domain Eukaryota; kingdom Viridiplantae; phylum Streptophyta; class Magnoliopsida; order Caryophyllales; family Polygonaceae; genus Fagopyrum; species Fagopyrum tataricum. Next base: position 23,056,061 of record CM008280.1, read on the forward strand.
GTGTGTGTGTGTGTGTGTGTGTGTGTGTGTGTGTGTGTGTGTGTGCCTTGTATAGGCTATGTTGTCCTCCAGTTTGGAGTGGACGTTTCTGAAAGTTGTTCGTAACGAGTTACTTCCGAGATTGAGGTAAGTCCATAGGACTTACTTAGCTGCCATCTTTATATTGGATGATACATGAGTGGTGCGTGTTTATGCTTTGTAGCATATGATATGGTTCCTTACCGACTTATATTATATTGACTGCCATTTTAGTGGCCGTGATAACCTTTCTCTTTCATCCCGTCGTGGAGTCTGGGAGGTTCTCTGTAGTCATGCCAGATCTGGTATACGGGAAGGACCCTCACCACTCCCATAGGGTACACGGGAGGTGTGCTGATCTACTCTAGCTGGCTATTGTACTCAGAGGCGAGGATTATATTCCTCGTGTCACCTATCTTCATATATATATATTTATACGATTGAGTGATTCGACTTTTTAAAGATAATAAACCGGGTAAATATTTGATATCATGCTGAAGTGTTTATTATTCCTAATATGTGATTGTGCTTATGTTCATGCTATATATGTGTATGGTTAGCTAACGGTTTTATACCGTGTTGTAGATCCCTCGCAGGTTAGGAGAACTGCGGAGTGATCCAGGGAGGGTGATCTGCTGAGGGTTCCGTACACTGGGTGACATCGTGGGATTTTGGGTTATTCATATTGTACGGATTTCTGTTTTGATTGTACTCAACAGTGTTGTATAAACCTTTTGATACTTTTATATCAGTTTCATGTTTTATATTTAATTTGTTGGTGCCTTGTTGTAAGATTCAATGAAATTGTTGTCAGGCTAGGGTCAGGATCCATTGTGAGATCCTAACCCAGTAGCACTTCGAGTCCTACGGATTCGGGGTGCTACAAAGTTGGTATCAGAGCCCAGGTTGACAACAACGGCACTAGTAATCGGCAATAAAGTTCAAATAGATAAATAAACAGAACCTGAAAGGGGTCTAACTTTTCAAAAGACTTTGGTTTTGAAATGAGTACAAATGTTTTGGGATATCGTGTACGTGAGCCATCACCCCTCTGAAGATCTCGAAAGTACATATATATAGATATTCTGTTGTGATTGATTTGATACATATATTTGGCACATATATAGCCTTATAAGCTAGGTTTACGTCCTCTGCAGATGGTTCAGACTAGAGCCTTACCTGCATCTGGGCGAGGTAGAGGTAGACCTCCTCTAGGTAGAGGACGAGGTAGAGTTCTTGTTGTCGATCCACACGCAGCAGAGGAGATACATGAGGAGGTTGTTGAGAGCGTCGTTCCTGAGACTAGGAACGGGGCAGTTGAGAGACAGGGGGCACATAGAGCCTAGTCTGGTGAGTTTGATCGTGTCTCCATGGGGGATCAAAGTTCAGTGCATATATTAGACGTGTAGAGAAGGCTGCCAAAGCCGGTAGACGTGCCCCAGATTTACAGGCACAGGAGGGACCATCTGAGAGGTCCCACACCGTTACTCAGGTGCCAGTTGTACAGGTACCTGTTGCTGAGATTGCCAGAGCACCAGAGGAGCATAGAGGGCCTAGACCAGATACCTGGTTGGAAGGCTTTTCATCAGATGGGTGTACCCCCTTTCACTGGGAAGGTGGGGTTAGAGGTTGAGCTCTAGATCGGGCATGTAGACTCAGCTTTGGAGTCTATTCGGTGTCCAGCTGACAGGCAGATCGAGTTAGTGCAGAATCTGTTCAGAGAGCTGGCACAACATTGGTGGAGGTCAGTACGAGGTCAGGTTACCGGTTATGACCAGATGAGGACCTTGATTAGAGAGCGTTTCTGCCCTGCCTCACTGAGGAGGGAGAAACTGCGTGACTTTGTTGAGGCCGGATTTGATGATGTGCCAGTCTCAGAGGCCATCAAGAGGTTCCAGGAGGAGCTGGCTTTACTGGGTCCAGCTGCACCTCTTGTTGATCAACATGTTTATCTGTTCTCTCAACGATTGAGGGATGGTACCCGAGCCTATATGGCAGGTTTTCATTGTGAGTCCTTGATGGACTATCAAGACAGAGCTGCAGATTATGAGAGGGAGAGAGCTGGGCAGAGGAGAGCTTCTCAGGCCGGAAGGTTTGAGAAGAGACAGCGTACGGGGCAGGCTAGTGGTACTTGTTGGAGCTGCTAGTGTTGGAGGTAGTCAGAGACGTCAGGGTCGTTTTGTATTTGCACCAGCTACAGAGAAGGGACGACAGTGTTTTAACTGTGGAGATCCAAGGCATCTGAAGCCCGAGTGCACGAGGCCATTAGTGACGTGTGTTACCTGTGGTAGACAGGGTCATCGAGCCGTTTACTGCTGCCAGGGCGGAGCTGCATCTCAGCAGGGTTCTTCCTCTGCCAGTGTAGCAGGAGGTGGGCAGAGACCACCTCAGCAGCAGCAGCAGATACAGGGACAGCAGAGAGTCCCAGATCGCCCTACGACTCAGGGATCTGCTCCTGGGTCGAGTAGAGGCAGAGGCCGTGGTGGGGGCACCACTGATACTAGAGGCCCACAGGGTCGTGTTTTTGAGCTGAGGAGTGTAGAGGAGCCAGCTGCACCTATTGCTACAGGTACCATTCTGATTCATGGTTTACATGTTAGAGTTTTATTTGATATTGGTGCTACGCACTCTTTTATTTCTAATGCCTGTGTAGAGTGTCTTGGGTTAGATACAGTTGAGGGGATGCCCTTTATTATAGGGTTACCCAATGGTGGTAGGGTCAGAGGTACCCGTGAGATTCACGGTTGTCCCATTTCTGTAGGGACCCGTGTGTTACTAGTTGACTTCTTTGTCATGCCATTAGAGCATGAAGAAGTCATTCTAGGTATGGATTGGATGGCTAGACATTCTGCAGCCCTAGATGTAGGTAGGAGGACTATTACCCTCTCTACCGAGTTAGGCCAGGTAGGAGGACTGTTACCCTCTCTACCGAGTTAGGTAGGAGGACTGTTATCAACGCTATACGGGCAGCTAGACTGATTGCACAGGGTTGCGAGGTCTTCTGGTGTTATGCCATGAAGGAGGGGGAGAGTCCAGCATTAGAGGATATCCTAGTTGTTTGTGAGTTTACTGATGTTTTTGCTGAGCCGTCCAGTTTGTCGCCTCAGAGGAGTGTGGATTTCAGTATCGAGTTAGAGCCTGGTACGAGACCCATCTCGAAGGCCCCATACCGGATGGCGCCAGTCGAGATGCTAAAGCTGAAGAAGCAACTCGAGGAGTTGGTTAAGAAGGGCTTCATTCGCCCTAGCGTGTCCCCATGGGGAGCACCTGTCCTCTTCGTACGGAAGAAGGACGGATCACTGAGGCTATGCATAGATTACAGAGAGCTGAACAAGGTGACCATCAAGAACAAGTATCCACTGCCTTGTATTGATGATTTGTTAGATCAACTACAGGGAGCGAATGTGTTTTCCAGGATTGACCTGCGTTCCGGGTATCACCAGCTGAGGGTGAGGGAGAAGGATGTGCACAGGACAGCATTCCGGACCAGATATGGCAACTACGAGTTTTTAGTGATGCCATTTGGGCTTACGAATGCCCCAACCATATTTATGGAGTTGATGAACAGTATCTTCATCGACTTCCTGGACCAGTTTGTGGTGGTTTTTATTGATGATATTCTGGTATACTCTCGCAGTGGAGAGGAGGATTCAGGACATCTGAGGACCGTATTGCAGGTTTTGCGGGATAGAGAACTTTATGTTAAGTTCTCTAAGTGTGAGTTCTGGATGCCAGATGTAGCATTCCTGGGTCATATAGTATCAGCTGAGGGGATCAAGGTGGATCCAGCGAAGATCGAGGCAGTAGTAGCTTGGACGACACCGACGAACGTCAAGGAAGTACGTAGTTTCCTTGGCCTAGCCGGTTATTACAGACGCTTCGTGGAGGGTTTTTTTGTGATTGCCAGTCCACTGATGAGTTTGTTGAGGAAGACTACCAGATTTGTGTGGTCTGATCAGTGTAGGCAGAGTTTTGAGGAGTTGGAGGCGTTTGACTTCTGCTCCTATTTTGGCACAGCCAGAGGGTACTGAGGATTTTGGGGTTTACAGTGATGCATCCAAGCTAGGCTTGGGATGTGTTTTGATGCTGAGAGGCAGGGTGATTGCATATGGGTCTCGATAGCTGAAGAGGTATGAGGAGAACAACCCGACTCACGATCAGGAGTTGGTAGCGGTAGTTCATGCACTGAAGATCTGGAGACATGACATGTATGGTGTTATATGTTAGATCTTCACAGACCATAAGAGTCTGAAGTATATTTTCACGTAGCGGAAATTGAATAACCGCCAGCGTAGGTGGCTTGAGCTGATCAAGGACTTCTATTTAGAGATTTTGTACCATCCAGGAAAGGCGAACGTTGTCGCCGATGCCCTGAGCAGGAAGACGCCTCGAGAACAGGCGATTGCGAGGCTGACAGTTCAGCATCAGTTGTAGAGAGACTTGATCTGGTTAGAGTTGGACATCCAGTTTCCTGATGAGGATGCCCAGCTGCGTACTCTTGAGGTACTTCCTGATCTGTTGGATGAGATCCGACAGAAACAGGCGACCTGCCCGACTTTACAGAGGATCAGAGATAGGATGTCTCGAGATGAGGCACCCCAGTTTCTGCTTGGAGCAGATGGAGTTTTGAGGCGCCGCGGTCGCGTTTGTGTACTTGCTGACACATAGCTGAGACAGAGGATATTACAGGAGGCTCATTGCACCCCTTACTCTGTACATCCAGGTACGAGTAAGATGTATCAGGATCTGAGACGTCTATATAGGTGGGGAGGGCTGAATCCCGATGTGGCCAGATTTGTGGCACAATGTGCGACCTACCAGCAGGTCAAGATCGAGAATTTCAGACCTGAAGGTGAGCTCCATCCACTTCTTGTTCCACAGAGGAAGTGTTAGGACGTCAGCATGGATTTTGTGACAGGACTGAGGTTGAGCCGGAGTTTTGATGCCATCTGGGTCATAGTAGAAAGATTGACGAATACGGCGCGTTTCATTCCTATCAGGGAGACGTGGCCGGTGAGCAGATTAGCTGAGGAGTACACTAGGCAGATAGTGAGACTCCATGGTGTACCGAGGACGATCGTCTCAGACAGAGATGGGCGATTTACCTCGAGATTCTGGCAGCAGATTCAGACTGCCCTGGGGACGAGCTTGCACTTCACGACTGCGTTCCATCCTCAAACAGATGGTCAGTCAGAGAGGACCATTCAGACCCTGGAGGACATGCTGCGAGCTTGTGTGTTGGATTGGGGATAGGTGTGGACGGATCATATCCCACTTGTTGAGTTCTCCTACAACCACAATTGGCATGCATCTATTGGATGGCCCCATATGAGGAACTGTATGGACAGAGATGTCGTACCCCGTTATGTTGGGATGAGCAGAGCAGTGTCAGTGGTTTAGCACCTGATCAAATTCAGGATGATATGGCTCGTAGCATTGATCAGAGAGCGTATGCTGATTGCACAGAGCCGTCAGAAGTCTTATGCTGACAGGAGGCGTAGGCCTCTAGAGTTCAGAGTTGGAGCCCATGTGTGGCTGAGAGTGTCCCCGACGCGAGGTGTTCGGCGTTTTGGCATTAAGGGGAAGTTGAGCCCCCGATATGTCGGACCGTTCGAGATTCTGGATCGGGTTGGGAGCGCAGCTTACAGATTAGCCTTGCCTCCGAGATTAGAGGGTGTTCACCCTGTATTTCATGTGTCTCAGCTGAGGGAGTACATACAAGATCCGAGGCACATTGTGAGTTATGAGGATTTGGTGGTTGAGCCGGACCACACGTTCGTAGAGCATCCTATTGCAGTCCTAGAGCGAGGTATGAGACGCCTGCGTTCGAAGGACATTCCTATGTTGAGATAAAGTGGTCGAGACGAGGACCCGAGGAGGCTACATGGGAGACTGAGGATAGTATCCAAAGGAACTATCCAGAGTTCTATGCCGAGATAGGTGCACCAGTAGGATCACCGAGTAGATCTTAGTACTAGCTTGGTGAGTCTTATATGCTTACATGCTTATATGCTATGATGGGTTTATTTTTATACTAGCTTTGATGTGATTAAGAGCATTGATGTGATTATGATCTTAGTACTAGCTTGATGTGATTATGATCTTGTAACTTCTCTCACACCCTTTGGGGGTTGTCATCCCGAGACAACTGGTCATACAACTTCTCTCTTCTTCGAGAGTGGACCAAAATGTCTTATTCGGGGCCATAGTAAGCCCATATGGAATCACTACAACTCGTAGTGACCACGGTTTGTCCGGAATGCCGTGTTTGCAATATCTCAGTCTCGACTTCTAAATTGGTGACAATCAAATCTTAACTCGATCTTAGAAGAAACCACCGACCCTTGCAACCGGTCGAGTAGATCATCTATACATGGTAAGGGGGTACTTTTTCTTCATTGTCATCTTGTTCGGCTCATTGTAATCGATGTACATATGGAGATAACCGTCTCTCTTTTCGCAAACTGATGTTCTCCATAACAACTTTAAATCAAGAGTTTAAGATATAACCCAAGTTCTTGTTACCGTTCCTTTATGATCCCACAGCCTGGTTACTCTCCCCACACTCATCCATAGACCACCCGCACATGCGCATTCTCGGTTGTCACCAATTAGCTGATAACTGACCTTCTCCCATGTCAATGATTTACCATTCTTCTATGCTTCCATGTTATCATTCTCATGAAGGCTACCCTCTCGGGGTACTCTACCTTAAACTCCGTTAGCTCATTCGTCATTCCACGCTTTCTTTTCCTTCTGCGAGATAAATATACCCTTCTCGGCGTTGTTGTGTCACATGACTCACCTTCATAGGCTTAACCGCACTTCATGATATCTTGTAAGTGCGTCTTCTCAAAAACTCTAATATTAGTTAGCATCCACGTGTTGCTCTCATCTTCTTAGGATCATCATTTATACACACTTCCTCCTTTTTGGCGCTTCTTCGCCTTATCGTCATAACGGAAACCGGTCAACTCTGCGTAAATCCCCACCTTGCCATTCTTCTCATAACTCTCATAATGTTGACTCTTCACTTAATGGTACCTCGTAAGCTTAACTTACGTTATCTTTCATATTTCACACTTGGTTCGATCACGTTCTCATCTTGACTCCAAAGCTTAGGAGCGTCTAAGGAAAGCTTCACTTCTCGTGATGGAACACCGCATTTAACCTTGTTAGAATGCACCCATCTCCTCCTCGATTCGCATCTTTAGTTGTCCACGCGTCTTCTCGAAGAACTTAAGTTTGTTATCTCCATTGTTCTCGTCGTACGTAATCCTCAAACACGGTAGCTCCAATGGACGCTCCCTTGGTCCTGGCAGATGGAGAACTCTGCGCCCGGACCTCCCAACGGTCCTATCCCCAGCCTCGGGAACGATGCTCTCGGCGACGTCCTCTACGGGAACCTTAAATACTGGTGGATCCACAACTGGCGGGTCCGCAATGGGGATATGTCCCCGACCTCTCGCGCCTGGAGGTCTTCCTACTCGTCCCCGCCCTCTCGGGACGGTAGGGGAAAGAGGGGGTCTACCCCTTGCGGGTCCTACATAAGCGGTAGCTCTCGTACGTGCCATCTAATAGCGTATGGTGTTTACTTATGTATTTATATACATAGGTAATACTTACGATCTCGGTATGATAAAACTTCTAAAGGCATAAAGGTAAGCATGATCACAATATACATCCAAGGCATACAAGCCCAAAACATCCTAAGGTCACATACATACACAAATTCAAAAACATCCTAAGGCCATATATATATAAATAACTACGTAATAATATACATACAAACATCAACTCTAGAGATCTAAGTCGCCGAAGTTTGCGGATGGAGTGGTGGTCCCGTACATTCTAACCCAAACCCGACTCATGCACATGATTTTGAAAACGAAAAGTCATAATCCGTGTGGGTTCTGTTTATTCCTCATTCAGCCTTTAAAAAGATTGCGAGTGCTATTGTTGTCAACCTAGGGCTCTGATACCACTTTTGTAACACCCCAAATCCGCGGGACTCGGGATGCTACGGGTGAGACCTCACAATGGGTCCCGACCCTTAGCATGACAACAATTTCACCGGACCTTTCCAACAAGGCACAAATAAAGGCAAAACTCAAAATCGTTTATAATGTATGCGAGAAACTAAAAAGGAAAGATACAAGGTGGAAACTCAGCCGAGTCCTCAAAACCACATAACTCCGATAAGAAAACCAAAACCGTACAACATAAACCAACAACACAAAACATATCCCAAAAACGTCCCCGTCCTATAATGTACGGAGACCCCGGCTGTCCACTCATCCACCTCACTCGGCGGCTTCCCTAACCTGCAAGGCATCTACATGAACAGTTTAAAACCGTTAGCTCATATTCGAAGCATTAGAAAAGAGGTGAAGGCACATACACACATATATCACATAACACATACATACTCCAAAACACACAAGTTCGGTTTATTATCTTTTTATTATTAAATCGTATCCCGTTCTAATTCAACTTAGGTTTGTGACACGAGAACCACCGTGGTCTCGCCTCGGTCCCTACTTACCGGCAAGGAATGGTACTGATGCATCCGACCATCTACCCGCCCGGGCTAGTCGCCGAGAACCTCCTAGACTCTCGCAAGAGCTAGGCAGATGATGTCACCGCCCGTTATTATACACTTGGGCCAAAATAATATAAAGTCGGTGGTCCTATTTACCGGTTTAGTAGTTTATAACATAAACAATAACACAAACACACACCACCAACACACATCGATGCTAATACGTAAAATCGAGCTAAGTAAGTCCGGAGACTTACCTCGTCACCACACTCAAATCACAACACTCTCGCTTCCATAAGGAGGAAGCCCACAACATGCTCACAAGAGATATGCATATCAATACATGCTCACGCCCAAGAAGTCTTAGACTTCACTCTAGTGATCTAAGCAAAATCACCTAACCCTCAAGCTAGGAATGCATCCTAGGGTCCAAGGTACTCACCACACTTCTCAGCACATGAAAGCAATTCACAACAGCTTATAACCTCACATGATCTTAAACCTCAGCCAAGAAGGAACAAGCTAGCCTAGAAGGTCCATCATGCTCAACATATTCATAACCAACACTACATCGAGCCTTAAGGGCTCCTAGGATCACAACCACTAAGTGGCATCTCAAGCTACTCTAGATTCATCCTAGGCATGCTACTAACATGATACAACTACAAAACTAAGGAAGGAACAAAGAGGAAGGGAGAGGAGAAGCCTACTGTTGAAGAAACCGCAGCCGCGGAGTTAAGCTGGCGCCCCCTGCGGAACACAGACGCCGCCCCTGCGGACCCAAGAGCCGCCCCTGCGTCTTGCTGTCGCCCTGGAGCCGCCCCTGCGGCGCTGGAGACGCACCTGCGGTGGTCTGGAGCCTGGAGCCTCCCCTGCGTCCGTGATGAGCCGCACCTGCGGTAGTCTGGATCCACCCCTGCGGCCGTGATGAGCCGCCCCCGCGGTTTCCCTGCAAAAACTCGTCTTCTTCGTCTTCGATCGTGGATCCTTGGCTCCAATGTCCTCCTCTCCTTGATGGGTCTTCTCCAAACACCAACCACTGATGTTAGACTTCTCTCTACGACCTAATCGAGCTAAGAACACATGCATGCAATGATTTGATTAAAACTTCTCAAGAGCTTCATCCATGGCCATGGATGAAGGAGGGAAGAAGAAAGGGTTAAGCAGCCAAGGAGGAGAAGGAAGGAAGAGGGAGAAGCTTACCACACCAGATCTGATCCTCCTCTATTGTAGTCCATAACCAAGAGCTTCCATGGAGAAAGAAGAGCAAAGAGAGAGAAGAGAGGAAGAGAGGAAGAGAGTAACGTGAAAGAGAAAAGAGAGGAGAGAGAGAGGGAGGGACAAGGGGCTGCCAAAAGGGAGAGGGGACAGTTGACATCTTGTCCTCTTTGCTCGGAACGAGGGGTCGGAAATGACCTCTTGTCACCTCACCTCGGAACGAAGGGTCGGAAAGCGGAATAGGGAATAACGACGGGTCGGCTCGGGATTTTAGGAATAAATCCCGGAACTCGACACCTCGTGCCTGCGTGAAGATCTACAAAAAGATCCATATATGGTCTTAAGCAATCTTCTGGGCGATGGTACTTTAGATTCCATGAAGCCATTACTTCTTTTGGCTTTTACATGGCTAATGAAGGCCATTGTGTGTATGTTATGAAATCTAAAGAAGGGATTATGTTTCTCTCCTTATATGTTTATGACATACTCCTAACTAGTAACAACATGGAGATGATCAACGCTGCCAAAGGGTGGCTATCCTTTGTTTTTAAGATGAAGGATATGGGTGAAGCTAGGTTTGTCCTAGGTGTGGAGATTATGAGAAATCGCCCTAAAAAACTTATTGGTTTATGTCAAGAGACATATATTAAGAAGGTATTGGAGCATTTTCGAATGAATAAGTCCAAACTCGTTGATACTCCAGTTGATAAAGGCCGGTCAATTCTTAAGCCTTGATCAATGCCCTAAAATAGATTTAGAGAAGAAACAAATGAGCGATGTTCCTTACGCTAGTGCAATAGGGAGTTTGATGTATGCCATATTATGTACTAGGCCTGACATCTGCTATGCGGTTGGTTTGGTGAGTCGTTACCAAAGTAACACTGGTCCTGCGCGATGGCAAGGAGTCAAGAGAATCTTGCGTTACCTTTGTGGTACAAGTGACCTAGTCCTCTGTTTTCAAGGAGGTTGAGTTTAAAAGGATACTCGGATGCTGATTAGGGAGGTGATTTAGACGAGTCTAAATCGACCTCAAGATACGCTTTTGTCCATGGTGGAGGTGCAATATCCTGGTGCAGTAAGAAGCAAGACTGCATTGCTTTATTGACTATGGAAGCAGAGTATGTCGCTGTTAGCCTCGCCGTCCAAGCATCGCCGTCCAAGAGGCCATATGGCTAAGGAGTTTTTTACAAGATCTTGATCTTACTCCGAAAGTTGATGAGCCTGTGGAGATGCATTGTGACAATACCGCTGCTATCCAATTTGCCAAGGATCCGAAATTTCATAGGAAAACCAAGCATATTAAGAGGCGTTATCATTTTGTTCGAAACGCCATAAGAAATAAGGAAGTTGCCATTAAGTATATATCGAGTAATGAGATGATTCCTGATCCTTTAACTAAACCTGATAGAAATGTGTTCCGAGCCCATGTTAAACGTTTGGGCTTACGAAGGTTTTAGTTTTTGATTGTATCTTCTTTTGTTTTGATCGTAGACATGTTTTTGTGCTATGGACATGTTTTGAGCATTATGGAATAAAAGTGTTTTTTCTTTAATTTTTCATGAGCATTTGTTGCATTTTTCTGGCACGTAAGAATGCTACCAAGCTCCTTGATTGATCTAGTCACTCATGTAATCGCCTTGATGCTAGAGTAGCATGCAATATGAGACTGAGTCTTGATTAACACTTTGTGTGTACGAGAATGTATTATTACACTTGTGATATGTAAATAATAAGTTGACTCATTACATAGTCGCCTTATTATATATAAGATGAGACTCTAACTGCATGTCGAGCGCTTAAGCTGAACACTTTCAAAGAGTCAAGTATGAAATACATGTCTTTCGTATTAGAGCTTAAAACCGAATAACGAGTGTGGGATTGGACATTGAGTATGTCAAATCAAGTGGCTCGGGTTAGATACTTAGGTAGTATCTAGACTATTATTCGCACGACATAGAAGAGTGGCATGCCCTTAGTGGGAACTATGTCGTGACACATATATCATACTATGTGTATTTTCCGACCATTATAGGAGTGACAGACCTTTTCCCACTTTGTCACTGTGTGAGCCCTATGGACCGTGGTGTCTATTGTTGTATGAAGCCCTTTTTGACTTAGAGATGTGTTAGAAAGTCTAAACACGATGTTGCTACTTTCGTATGATTACATAAAGCCGGAAAGTTGAGGCGTAATGTGTCATATTAAGAAAGCAGTTGAGTCGAGTTGTTTTTTCATTAGTGTCTAAGGAAGGTCAATTCAACTGCACCATGTTAAGCCCGGCCGGCAGTTATAATAAGTGTATAACTTTGTAACATGTTAATAGCATAAAGGGACAGTGTATGTTGTAGTGTTGTTTGAATGACCTAGGGAATCGCTGTTATGGTGAAAGTGTTATGTTAGTTTGATGGTAGCCTAATATAACATTACTTGTTACTTTTTGGTCGCACACCCCATTTCCTGTATGAACTGTGTTAGTTTATTTATTGTAGTAAACTTGGTTGTGTGACCAAGTGGGAGGCTTGATTGGTTGTCTAGCTGAGTGAGAGTATTGTTATTTGAACGGCTCTTGGTTGTTACATATTCCTTTGCTAAATTAAGGGGGTCTTAATTGTTTTTTAAGACAAGAAATAATTAGTCATTATTCTCCTTAATCATAACTGTCTATCCCTTAATCTCCTCAATGTAACTGACATATTTGAGCAATATATATAGGGGTTTATTCTATGTGAATATACGACTTATTATAATACACTTCTAAGAAAACACACCAGAGCTTACCATTAATTAGTGGCTTTGGGATTTGGGGCATGGATACTCCTGGTTTGTTATCAGTTTAACGTGGTGGACTGAGGACAACACTACCAGTACGAGTACCGTTAAGATTAGTACATTATCCAACATAGACAATTAATTTATTATACAACTTTAATTCCATTTTGCTAAGGTCAAACTGAGAAAAGTTTTATTTAATTAAAAAAAGAAGGAAAAAAAAAAGGTTGTCTTGGTTGTTTTCTATGGAAAACAATTTAGACAATGGGTTTCTCTTTTGTTTGTTTAGTTTCTTTCATGGGTGAGGTGGTGGTAGGTAGGGAAGTATAGGTTTCTCTTGCTTGGTTGGTCATTTGAAAAGGCAACACCTTTTTGCGGTTGAGCGCAAGAATGATATTCGGGACATCTTTGAGTATAACCTTGGTGTTTTTGTGGCGTTTGTGGAGGTTTTGACCATCCTCGAGATGTGGTTGTGTTCTTGTTTATGGAGGTTTTGTAGGCCTTGTCTACTTGGGGAGAAGTTGATGGTGTTTCTAGGCTTGTGCATGCTTTGCTAGGCAATTTAGAGCATAGACTTGTTGTTAGGGTTGATAGTGACTCAAAGAATGCAGAAGCTTAGGAGAGAAACCCTAATATCAAGCAATGTCTTCGTAATGTTTCGGATGGGAATTTTACGGCTGTTGTAAATGTTTTGTGTTCCTCTAGAGTAGCTCCTTATAGTGATGAGATTTTGAAGGCGTTGAAGGCTAAACATCCTTTCAAACCTCCTCCTTCTAAGCCTTGTTCTACTTTTCATGACTCACCCCTCGTTGTTGATGTTGATTTGATTTTTACATGCATCAAATCTTTTCTCAAATGAACCTCTTGTGAAAGAGATGGTTTGAGAGCACAACACCTTTTAGATGTTTTGTGTGGTGAGGGCTTTGCGGTTGCCACGGGTCTTTTGAGAGCGCTTTCATTAGTGGTCAATTTGTATTTCTGGGAGGTAAGTGTCCGCTGAGTTTGGCTGAGTTTGTTGCTTCAGCGTCTCTTATGCCGCTGCTGAAGCCTGACAATGGGGTTTGTTCTATTGCAGTAGATACTATATAGAGACGGCTCGTGTCTAAAGTAGCCATGAAGGGAGTGAGTAAAGATACGAGGGAATATCTTGAAGATTTTTCAGTTTGGAGTTGGTCTCTCAGGTGGTACAGAGGCTATTCTACATAGTGTTAACAGGGTTTTAAGCGAACGTCACTCTGATGGTATTCTAGCTATGTTGACAATGGATTTTTCTAATGCCTTCATCCTGGATAACATTACTGTTTTGCTTAGGGAAGTAAGGGAAAGATGTCCCTCTATCTCTTTTTGGGTTGATTTCTTGTATGGCCAAGTTGTCCGTCTGTATGTTGGTGATGGTTTTATTTAGTCGGCTACTGGTGTGCAACAAGGAGACCATTTGGGGCCGTTTCTTTTTTCCCTTGTCTTGCACCCACTTCTTCATCGGATCAGAGGCAGTTGCAAGCGTTTTCTACATTCTTGGTATCTTGATGATGGTACTATTATTGGCCGGACAAAGGAAGTGGCTAGAGGGCTTGATATCATTAGAGAAGTTGGCCCGGGTTTGGCCTTGAGCTAAATGTTTGCAAGACTGAGCTCTTTTGGACTTCGTGTGATGGATCGAAACTTGGAGAAAATTTATTCCCTCATGGAATTGCTAGGCCGATTTTGGGTGTTAAGTTGTTGGGTGGGGTTGTGAGTAAAGATGATGGGTTTATTAGAGAGCTAGTCATGAAAAGAGCTATTAAGGTGGTTGAGTTGATGAACCTTCTTCCCCATTTGAGGGAGCCGCATAGTGAGCTTTTCTTGTTTCGTTCTTGTATGGGTGTTGCTAAGATGTTGTTTAGCTTGAGGACTTTTCTACCGGAGCATGGGGAGGGTGCCTCTACTTTTTTTAATTTGAGACTTCGTCAATCAATCGAGATATTGTGGTTTGTGGGGTGCATTTTTTGGCGATCTTCAATGGCGTCTTGCTTCTTTGCCGATTCGGTGTGGAGGCCTTGGGTTATACTCAGGTATTGAGACTTCTTCTTTTGCTTTTGTGGCTTCTACAACTCAGTCTTCGACCCTTCAAGACCACATTTTGCGGGACAGTGGAGTTGTTGATATGGGCTTTGAGTTTTTTTGGAGCTTTGAGCAATCTTCAAGCTTCTATTCCTAGTTTTGATCTTTCTGGTTTTACTGTAAAGAACACCATCCCCTTTAAAGCTCAACATGCTTTGGCGAGTGCTCTTTATGGTAAGACAATACAGGCAATGTAAGCAACTTTTGATTTGACCCCTAAACAAAAACCGGTTTTTTAGTGTCTACAGGCAGCGAATAGCCAAGATTTTCTTCTTGCCATACCTATTGATGGACTTGGACAATGTATGTCTCCCATTGAGTATCGCACGATCCTCAAGTATCGCCTTATGATTCCTTTGTTCCCGTCTAGGGTGTTTTGTCCTATGCCTAATTGTGGGAGGCCTTTGGATGTTTTTGGGGACCATGCGGTTCATTGTAAGGAACTACCCGGCTTCAAATATAGGCACGATTTGGTTCGTGATGTTTTATGTCACGTGTTTGAGAGAGCAGGGATTTCGGCCAAGAAAGAGGCGTCTGTATTCTTCTTGACTGATCTACGTAAAAGAAGGTCTACATTGAGGCTCATATATGTGTTAATTTTTGGATGGGTGGGTGGAAAATATGTTTATATTGATTTGACAAGAGTCTCTCCTTTGGTTTGTTGGGGTAACGGGCCTTTTGTGGTGTGTAAGGCGACCCTCAAGGCAACCTCTTTGAAGGTGGCTGAGCATGAAAATGCTTGTCTTGAAAACCAACATGTGTTTCTTCCATTTGCTTTCGATACATTTGGTTTTCTTGCGCCTGATGCCGTCGAGATTCTCAAGAGGGTGCAGCGGGTCTTGCATGATAATATTGTGTCACCTAGGTCTTCAGATGTAGTGTTTAGGAGAATCAGGTTGGCTATTTAGAAGGGGTTGGCGGCACAACTTGTTGTCCGCCTAACTTCTAACTCGATGTAATTTATTTAGAGTGGAGAACTACATATTCACAAAAAAACTATATATATTTATATGTTAAAGTTAGAGTATGAAATTAATTGCAATAAGTAATATATTTCCCTCAATCTTAAAAATTGTTTGTTGGATTTTTTAGTATATTGTTTATTTTAAAAATCGCTATACATATTACTAAAATAAGTCGCATTTTGCTTACGTGTCGCATCCTAAGGCATGACACATGTGACTTTTTCGAGTTATTTACAAATTTGTCACAGTATATTTACTAATTTGTCATTAATTCTTTTATAAAAAATTGTAACACTCCGAATTTTGGAAACTCGGAGCGTTACTAGCTAGAATCTCACAGTGGATCCCGGTCTTAGTTTGACAGCAGTAACAATAGACCTTGCAACAAGACACAAATATATAAAGCCAAAAGCCTTAAAAAGAAGAACAAGCTTAAATATGATAGACTCTAGACGCTTCCGATAGCCAACTATAAAGAATAAAGTCCACTGCAAGATAATTAAATAAATGAAAACGCTCACAACTCCAGTACAGAAATCCCGGCTAGCCACTCCACTCCCTATTTCTCGGTAGAGATATAAACTGCAAAGTCTAACAATACGTTAAACCGTTAGCTACAATTCTAATACTAAGGATACTAGGGCACAATCACAATCAAGGAATTACAATAAATCACTCAACATGCAACGGACAATGTCTCAGTTCTTATCTTTTCTTTTAGTGGAATTTGCCATCCTATTGTTCAACTTTTCATGGTAGCACGAAGGTTGCTCAACCCTCGCCCCCGTCTCCGTAAACCAGTAGGACTGGTTTCGATGCATATCTCCCGTATACGCTATTAGACTGCTCGTAGGGAATCTTCCAGCACCATCGGCCCGGATAGAGTGGTACGGCCAGTTGTAATACACTTGAACCTCTATTTAAAAAATTAAAAACAGTGGTCTATTTTATTCATTTTATTTAACAAACATATCAAACACTACCCTAGTACACACTCAATATTATAATGGTAGCCAAGTGAGTCCTACGAACTCGATCACCTTATCTGTACCGGTGTCCAACGTTATTCGCGATCTTCCAGTCAGTTATCCGAATCCTGAGCAAGATGTATCAACCCTTAGTAATCCTTGATTTATAATTCTAATCAAACAAGGTATTATATCTAGAATCAATACCCTGATACTTTCTACAACATAGGTTCATGGACCTAGACGCCCATTCCAACTTCCCGTATCGTTCTCAAAGTCATTTCGCTTAATATTCCGCTATCTCGAAAGTTCTGTATTTTGTCTATCGTTATCCATCATCATAACTTCTTATATTCCGATTCATAACGAACACAACATTCTCTAAACTTGTTCCCAAACTTCTATTATTCCTATCGTTCTCTAATAAATCTTCAACAACATTTCACAATAACATCCACTAACTAACTTAACTAATTATCACAAAATAATTATATAAATATTTATAGACTATATAATTATTTATTATCGTGATATAAATTAACGGGATTAAAAACAAGTTTCGGGTCTAACCGGAAACGGCTTAGTTGTAAGTTATATGGCACCAAGTGGGGTATGGTGGCGACTCAACTAGTCCCGGGTTCGATTCCTGCGGCAACCAAAAAGAAGTGAAGAGTTGTTTTATTTCTTGGTGCAACATTGTCTCTCGTTCGAGATTGGGCGAGGACAGAAATTTAATCGCAACGAATCAAAAGAAATCCATAGGTTGGGAGTTCGAAACTCACCAGTTGCAAGGAAGGGCGGCTACAAGGCGCTAGATAGCTGCTTGGAGGTTTGGCGTTCGATTTATGCGAGCAACAGTTCGAAGATAACAAGCAAGGCACTGAGGCGGGTGGTCTGGCGTTCGACTCCTGGCAACAACACACCCCTTTTAATTTTTTTTGGCATACATATGAATGTGCACGGTCGAGGGAGTAACTTCTCCGGAGGACTGTGACTGCGAAGTAATTCGATTCTGCAAGCTAGCGGCGACTGGCTCTCTCCGGTTGACAAGCAAGGCGGCTTCCACTGTTTCACAAGATCGATGGTAAGGACGGGTGGATCATCATGGAGAAGAAAATGGGATAGTGGACGTGGTGCTTACCATTGACGTCACAAGAGAGTGAGGAAGGAAGTTGGCCGGTTCGTCGTCTCCGTCGATAGAGGCTTTGGCGTTCTCTGGTTCGACCAAGGCTGTAAGGAAGGGGTAGGGTAGAGTGGTTACGTGATGGTCCCTATCGTGGCTCCGGTCGTGGTGGCAGAAGTGTGTGGTCGGTGTTTCGGCGTCTCTGGTGAGGGAAGAGGGGAGGTGGCAGTGGTCGGGAAAAATTGCAGAGGTGAGCGAGTGAGAGAGAGGGTAGAGTAACGTGTGAGGAGTGTCCATCAATGCCGTCTTCGTCCGTCTTCAATGCATGTTCAACGGCCGGTGTAATGGCGGTCTTCAAATCCTGTAACAGTTGACAACGACGAAGGAGGAGGAAGGGAGGCATGGACGGCACTGCTTCCTAGCGTGTTGGGGGTTGTTAGCGTATTGGGCTTTAAGGACGACCGTTATCTTGGCTCACTAGGAGGAGAGCAAGCTTGGCCCATTCGGAGGAGAAGCAATAAAGGTGGTTGGGAAAGGGTTTTGCACAACACGGACAGTCCAAGAAGGGAGGTAGGAGGGTTTAGCACCGCACGGCCGGTCTAGAAAAAGGAGGTAGGAAGGGTTTGGTCCGGTCCAACATAAAATAAAAGGAATTTGGTTTGGTTTACTTCTTTGTATTTTGGTTCGGTTTCTCGGACAAGTTAAATTAAATAAAAAAATAAAAAGAATTATTTCCTTAAATTTTTTCGGTTATTACAAAAATTCTTATTAAAATTACTAAACAGTTAACATGCCCATTCATCTTTCATAAAATATATTACCACATCATCTTATTAATTTAAAATAGATCTATATACTTTACTAAAACAGCTGTCAAAATGCTGACGTGGCGACCTCACGATTTTTTCCCGTAATCTTTTTTTTACTAAATTATTGAATAAACCATAAAATATTTTTTTACTAAATTATTAATTTAACCGTAAAATCTTTAGCCATCAAATCTTTTACGGTAACTAACAATAAAATCTAAACTTCCCCTGTACATTATAATTCCCACCCTATATATTTCTTATTTCCTTCTTTTTATTTTTTTTTAATTCTTTTTAAAAAAATTTAGCCATCAAATTTTTTTAATTTTAAATTACACAATTTGTTGAATGATTTCACGTTACCTTTTTTAACGCTTCTATCCCACATCGACTAAATGTAAGGTTGATAGTTTGAGAATATGTATAAATAGAGAGGTTCGACTAAATGTAAGGTTGATAGTTTGAGAATATGTATAAATTGAAAGGTTTGAAGATCAAACAAATCATCTATTTCTTGGATTTTTGGCTAAGTTGAAGTATCATTTTTATAATAACGAATTAGTATTCGTTAAATGGCTCGTTAACTTTTTTGTGGGTCATCTTCATTCATAAATTTCTTCGCCTTTTTGGCTAAGGTCAAGTATAATTTTTATTCATAACGGATTAATATCCGTTATATGGGTCGTTGACCTACTGTTTTGTGGGTCGTTAAATATTTTCAGATTTTTCTATCCACATCGACTATATGCAAGGTTGATAGTTTTAGAACATGTATAAATAGAGGGATTTGAAGATTAAACAAATCATCTATTTCTTGGCATTTTGGCTAAGTTGAAGTATAACTTTTATAATAACGGATTAGTATCCGTTACATGGGTTTTGAAGATTAAACAAATCATAAATTTTTCGCCTTTTTCGCTATGTTCAAGTATAATTTTTATTAATAACGGATTAATATCCGTACATGGGTCATTGACCTACTTTTTTGTGGGTCGTTAAATATTTTCAGATTTAATATCCCAAATCGACTATATATGTAAAGTTGATAGTTTGAATATATGTATAAATAGAGATTTTGAATATTAAACAAATCATATATTTCTTGCCTTTTAGTTAAGTTCAAGTATAATTTTTATTAATAACGGGTTAATATCCGTTATAAGTGTCGTTGACCAATGATTTTGCTATCCCACATCGGGATTTGAAAATTAAACAAATCATACATTTTTTTGTCCTTTTGACTAAGTTCAAGTATTATTTTTATTCATAACGGATTAATATCTGTCATATGGGTAATTACTGTTTTGTGGGTCCTTAAATATTTTCAGCTTGGTTAAGATCAAGTATAATTTTTGTTCATATTGGATATTCCGTTATATGAGTCGTTGACTTAATGTTTTCAACGATTTTGCTATCCCACATCGATTATAAGTAAGAATGACAGTTTGAGAACTTTTATAAATAAAGGGTTTGAAGATTAAACAAATCATACATTTCTTTGGTTTTTTGACTATGTTTAAATATAACATTTCTAACAAAAAAAAAGTATAACATTTTTAATTACGTTTTATTTGTTAAAAATCTTGTCATAAATTTTATTTAAAAAAATCATATTCTTAGTACAATCATATTTTTAAGATTAATATTCAATACCTAATATATATACATTATAATAGAAATTGTTTAAACAAAACCCGCACAAGGTACGGGCAATGAACTAGTTATTATCAAAACATAATTAAAAAAATTTCGGTTATTTCAAAATAAATTTTTTAATTAATTTATATTCTAGAAAAAACAATTTTAATAAAATCTCAAAAATAAACAATAATAAAAATAGAATAGTCTTGAAAATGCAAACCCTAAATCAAACAATTCTATACAACACCACATATTTCTTAGGAAGGTAGTATTAATTACTCTAATTTTTCTAACCCATTATTAAAGTTTATTTATATTATTATTGATACATAATAAAATTACAATATAGTTTTTTTATTTAAGTAAAACCCGCACGAGGTGCGGGCACTGAAGTAGTTGGTTAACTATATTAATTCACGTATTTTTTTAATATTCATTATTTAAATATCTTTTTATTATCTTTGGAAAATTTATGAAAATATCAATTATATAAAAACCTAAAATTTATCTTAAAAATGATTAGACATTTGTTAAAAATTTTGTTACCATATTACCATCTTTATCTAATCTTAAACGACCCAATTAAAAACATTTACTGTGTTTTGTAATATATGTTAAATATTGAGTATATATCAAAGTAATTATATTATAAACCGATTTTTATTAAGTATTTCTCATATATGATTACCAAAATTACCAAAATGTTCCATTACAATATTAATCTACTATATTATTATACTAAAGTAGAAGTAGATTAAACCATTTGTAGCTACCACGTTAAGCCACATAGGATTTTGCCACATGTCATCTTCATATTGTGCCACCTCATTTTACCTATTTCTTTTTTTCCAAAATTATTGAAATGATAATTAACTAATTTCCTTTTAAAACACAAAAATTGATAATATAATATTTTATACCAATTATAGCTATGTATGATATTATTGGTTTAATAATTACCTTTTAGAACAACCATTTTTACCAAATGTCATTTACTATTATGAGATTTAATTTTAATTGTTCTTCTCTTAATTAATTTTGATGAATTAAATCTTATTAGATTATTTTAAACTTTATTTATTTATTTTTTTTATAAAAGTTGTATGGACAATGATTTTATTTTATACTTTTACTTATATGATATTGATTTCTAAAATTAGATTGATAGCTAAATTAGTAAGAAATTAATCTATTAATTAACCTCCCTTCTATTGATATATATTAATTGAAATTTTGGTTATGAAAGATCATTGTTGAATTTTTTTTATAATCTAGAATATTTAAATTAGTTTTTATATGATAAGTTAAAATATAAAATTTCATATAATTTCTTTCTACCAAAAAAGTATATTATATGACATTCTTATTAGAAATTAGACTTCAATATAAATCTTCTTAGATAGATTATAAGCATTTCATATAATTTCTTTGTATCATAATGGCAATTAATTCATAGGTAAAAAGGTAATCATCTCTTATAAATTTTAATTGTTGTTTTAGTGTGACTAAAAATAAACTCTTTTAGCCAAAAATTACACATGTTACAAATGTATATATTCGGATATAATTTTGTATACATCTAATATTTATTTATTCTATTGTATTATCTTACCAAAAAATGACTACAAATTATTTTTATGATGATAAATATTTATTCACAACACTTTTTTTATATATGTTAATAAATTAGATTGATAGCTAAATTAGTAGCTAAGTAAGTCCTACGGACTTACCTCAACCTCAGAATATAATCTACCACGATCAGCTCCTATCCGGAGAACAGCACTGTCTAACAACAAGGCATATAGAGATATCAAATCTCCTATCAATCAAAGGGGTCACACCTAGACCCAAGGGATCCATAAGGATCATATCCAACCTATAAACCTCAACAACCTACTGAACCTCAAAGCCATAACCCGCACCTATCGATACCATAATCATCCTCATCCTATCCTCATACACACACCTAGCATGCTACTAACCCATTCATACTAGGAAAGGAAAGGATCTATATTACTCTAGGTAGATCATGTACAAGACGCACCTGCGTGACCGGAAGGACACAGGGGCGAAGCAAGGGGAGGCGCAGGCGTGGAGGCACTCCCACGCAGGGGCGGCGACACTTGTCGACGTAGGGGCGGCGGCACTGGGGCGCAGGGGCGGAATGTAGTGCAAAATGTGCTTCCCGACTTCTCTTCAACTCTTTAAGTAACTAACTACGTCTTCAACGTCCAGCAATCAAACACATACATATATATACACATATAAACATCAATATATGCCTAATAGCTCCAACACACAAGATTCAACTTGTGAAATCCTAAGCTAAAGAGAAGGAAAGGAAGAAGGAAATAAAGGAAGAAGAAGACTCACCACTGCTGTAGCCTACAAAGGAAGAGATCAACACTAACACCTCTCAACTGGCTCTAAAAGCTCAGTAACAACATCCAACATCATCATAAACCAAAACCACCAACAATTCTCTTCCGAACCAAGGAGAAACTCAAGAACAAGATCAAAGGAGAAGGAAGGAAAGAAGAAGGACGTAAGGCAGCTGGGAATGAAGGATGAAGTAAACCCTTCATCTTGAAGCAAAAGAAAGGTTATAAGGAAGAGAAAGAGTAAAGCATGGTCCAACGGTCAATAATGCCGGCTGCAGCCGCAGGAAACCGCAGGGGCGGAACACAGAGCTTCACGCAGGGGCGGCCCTCTGGACCCGCAGGGGCGGCCCTCTGGACCCGCAGGGGCGGCTAACCCTGGCTCAGCTCCTAAAGACTAAGGCTCTTACATCTAACCCCCCTAAAAACAAGTTTCGTCCCGAAACTTGTGAAATCCCAAATCCTCTCGGACCCATATGCCGAGGTATAACTCTCTCTATCGGAGATATCACATCTCCGCTCATAAGGTATCAACCTATATCACTCTATAACCTCAAACGTAGGCATGGAGGAAATCATCATCCCCAGCAACAAGATCACTATACTATCCAAGCCATAGAGGAAAACCCTCTCTAGCCAAACTATCATCACATCACAAGGGCATAGAGGAAAACCATCTCTAGCCGTATCATCATCACATCACAAGGGCATAGAGGAAAACCATCTCTAGCCGTATCATACGCATAACATAAGGGTATGGAGGAAAAACATCTTCATCGAAACTATGTCTACCAAAAATAGCATGGAGGAATAACCATCTCCAGCTAGATCCTAATCGTATTTCAATCGCATGGAGGAAAGAACCATCTCCAAATATACTCATCAATCGCGCTAGCACATCAAGATCTAATAAGATCATATATCACATCATAACTAGCACGAAAATAAACACATCATAGCATATAAGCACATAATCACAAAACTCATCAAGATAGCACTAAGATCTACTCATCGATCCTATAGGTACATCCATCTCGGCGTAAAACGCTGGATAGTTCCTCTGGATACTATCCTCAGTCTCTCAGGTAGCCTCATCAGGTCCTCGTCTCGACCATTGTATCCTCAACATCGGAATGTCCTACGAACGCAGGCGTCTCATACCTCGTTCTAGAACTGCAATCGGTGCTCAACAAAAGTGTAGTCCGGCTCGACCACCAAATCATCATAACTCACAATGTGTCTTGGATCTGGTATGTACTCCCTCAGCTGAGACACGTGAAACACAGGGTGAACACCCTCTAATCTCGGAGGCAAGGCTAAACTGTATGCTGCAATCCCAACTCGATCCAGAATCTCAAACGGTCCGACATATCGGGGGCTCAACTTCCCCTTAATGCCAAATCGTCTAACACCTCGTGTCAGAGACACTCTCAGCCACAGATGAGCTCATACTCTGAACTCTAGGGGTCTACGCCTCCTATCTGCATATGACTTCTAACGACTCTGTGCAGTCAGCATCCGCTCTCTAATCAGTGCTACACGGGTAACATCATCCTGAACTTGATCAGGTGTCAAACCACTAACACTTCTAGGCTCATCCCATCATAACGGTGTGCGACATCTCTGTCCATATAATGCCTCATTTGGGGCCATCCCAATCGATGCATGCCAGTTGTTGTTGTACGAGAACTCAACTAGTGGGAGATGATCCGTCCACACTTGTCCCCAGTCCAACACACAAGCTCGGAACATATCCTCTAGTGTCTCAATGGTCCTCTCTGACTGACCATCTGTTTGAGGATGGCATGCAGTCGTGAAGTGCAAACTCGTCCCTAGGGCAGTCTAAATCTGTTGCCAAAACCTCGAGGTAAATCATCCATCTCTGTCTGAGACGATCGTCCTCGGTACACCATGGAGTCTCACTATTTGTCTAGTGTACTCCTCAGCCAATCTGCTCACTGGCCACGTTTCCCGAATGGGGATAAAACATGCCGTCTTCATCAATCTGTCGACTACAACCCAGATGGCATCAAAGCTCCTGCTCGGTCTCAAACCAGTCACAAAATCCATGGTGACGTCCTCCCACTTCCTTTGCGGTATAGGTAGTGGATGGAGCTCACCTCCAGGTCTACAATGCTCGATCTTGACCTGCTGACTGATCGCACACTGTGCCACAAATCTGGTCACGTCGGCTTCAGCCCTCCCCACCAATATAAGCGTCTCACATCTTGGTACATCTTACTCGTACCTGGGTGGACTGAATAAGGCGTACAGTGAGCCTCCTATAATATCCTCTGTCGCAAATCCGCATCAACGGGTACACAGACACGACCGCAACGTCTCAACACTCCATCTGCTCCTGTGAGGAACTGTGGTGCCTCAACACGGGACATCCTCTCTCGGATCCTCGTCAATGTCGGGCAGGTCCCCTGCTTCTGTTGGATTTCACTCAACAGATCAGGGAGAACCTCTAGGGTACTCAATTGGGTGACCTCATCAGGGAACTGGATGTCCAACTCTAGCCAAACCAGGTCTCTTTGTAACTGAGGCTGAACTGTCAGTCTCGCAATCACCTTCTCTCGAGGCGTCTTCCTGTTCAGGCGTCGTTAGAAGGATGATACAGAATCTCTAGATCAAAATCCTTGATCAACTCAAGCCACCTACGCTGGTGGTTATTCAATTCTCGCTGCGTGAAAATATACTTCAGACTCTTGTGGTGTGTGAAGATCTGACGTGTAGCACCATACAGGTAATGTCTCTAGATCTTCAGTGCATGAAATACCGCTGCCAACACCAGATCATGAGTCGGGTAGTTCTCCTCATACGTCTTTAGCTGTCTAGACGCATATGCAATCACTCTGCCTCGCTACATCAACACACATCCCAATCCTAGCTTGGATGCATCACTGTAAACCACAAAATCATCTGTACCCTCTGGCTGTGCTAATATAGGAGCGGAAGTCAAACGTCTCTTCAGCTCCTCAAAACTCTGCATACACTGCTCAAACCATACAAACCAGTTGGTCTTCCTCAACAAACTCGTAAGTGGACAGGCAATCACAGAGAATCCCTCCACAAAGCGTCGGTAATAACCGGCTAGGCCAAGAAAGCTACGTACTTCCTTGACGTTCGTCGGTGTCGTCCATGCTGCCATTGACTCAATCTTCTCCGGATCAACTTTGATCCCCTCGGCGGAAACAATATGACCCAGGAATGCTACCTCTGGCATCCAGAACTCGCACTTAGAGAACTTAGCATAAAGTTCTCTATCTCGTAAAATCTGTAACACAATCCTCAGTTGTCCTGCATGTTCCTCTCTACTGTGAGAGTACACCAGAATATCATCTATGAAGACTACCGCAAACTGATCTAGGAAGTCGATGAATATGTTGTTCATCAACTCCATGAAGACTGTTGGGGCATTCATCAGCCCAAATGACATCACTACAAACTCGTAGTGTCCATACCGGGTCCGAAATGCCGTCTTGTGCACATCCTGCTCTCTCACCCTCAGCTGGTGATACCATGAGCGCAGGTCAATCCTGGAAAACACCGTCGCTCCCTAAAACTGATCTAGCAAGTCGTCAATACGGGGCAATGGATACTTGTTCTTGATGGTCACCTTGTTCAACTCTCTGTAGTCGATGCACAGTCTCAACAATCCGTCCTTCTTCCGCACAAAGAGGACAGGTGCTCCCCACAGGGATACGCTAGGGCGGATGAAGTCCTTCTCAGCCAACTCCTCGAGTTGCTTCTTCAGCTCCAACATCTCGACAGGCGCCATACGATATGGGGCCTTCGAGATCGGTCTCGTACCAGGCTCCAACTCGATGCCAAAATCCACGCTCCTTTGAGGCGGCAAACTGCACGGCTCAACAAACACATCTGTAAACTCACAAACCACTGGGATATCCTCTAACGCTGGACTCTCCCCCTCCTTCATGGCATAACACCAAAAGGCTTCACAACCATGTGCAATCAATCTCGTTACACATACCGCGCTGATCACCATGCCTGACTTCCCAAGATCCCAACCTCGGAAAAACTCTATCTGACGTAACTCGGTAGAGACTGTCACGGTCCTCCTACCTAGATCTAATACTGCATGATGTCTATCCATCCAATACATACCCAAAATGACTTCCTCATGTACCAACAGCATAACAAAGAAGTCAACAAGTAACACACGAGTCCCTACACAAATGGGACAATCTTACATCTCACGGGTACCTCTGACCCTACTACCATCGGGTGACCCTATACTAAAGGGTATCCCCTCAGTCGTAACTTGAATCAAACGCTCAACAGATGCATCAAATATAAATGAATGCGTAGCTCCAGTATCAAATAAAACTCTAATAGGTTAACCATGAATCAAAATGGTACCTGTAGCAGCCGGTGCAGCTGGATCCTCTACACTCCTCAACTCAAAAACTCTACCCTGTGCTCCTCTGGTGTCAGTGGTACTCGCACCACGACCTCTACCTCTACTCGATCCAGGAGCAGATCCTTGAGTAGTAGGAAGATCTGGGACTCTCTGCTTCCTGTGTCTACTACTGAGGTGGCCTCTGCCCACCTCCTGCTGCACTAGCAGGAGAAGAACCCTGTTGTGATAAAGCTCCGCCCTGTCTACATAAAATAGCTCTGTGACTTGGTCTGCCACAAGTGTAACAAGTCACTGACGGCCTCGTGCACTCTGGTCCTATATGCCCTTATCCACCACAGTTAAAGCAATGTCGTCCGTTATCTGCAACCGATGCAGATGAGGGGTAACTCTGGTGTCTCTTGTAAAAGCCTTAGTCTTTCGGACCGAGATTGGACCTTAGCCGAGATTGGCTTTGGCCGAGATTGGCCTTTCCGCACCCGCAGGCTTGACTGCCACCCCTGCGGGTTTCCGCCCCTACGGCTCAGGGAACCGCCCCTGCGGTTTCCGGCGGCTGCAGCCGGTTTTGTTGACTCCTTTGACCCGTGCTTTACCCTTTGCTTACTTCTTTCTTTTCCTTGCTGAGCAAGGGTTACCTTCTTCACTTCTCCATTCCAGCCCCTACGTCCTCCTTGCTTCTCCTTCACCCTTCTTGATCTTGTTCTTGATCTCTCTTGAGTTTAGTAGTGTTTTAGTGTGTGTTGTTGATATTGGTTGATGATGTGCATGGCTGAGCTTGGAAGCCAGCTGAGGTGCTAGTGTGAGCAGTTCCTCGTTAAGCCACAACTGTGGTCAGCTTTCTTCACCTTCTTCTCTTCCTTCTTCCTTTGTTTTTTCCTTCCTTAGCTTAGGATTAGATGTATTGATTATAGATTGATCTTGGAATGTGTATGTATATGTATGTGTGTGGTTTGGTTGAGAGAAGACGTGATTTGATCACGTGAAGAGCCGAAGAGAAGCCGCGAGATCACATTCTGCACCGTCGCCGCCCCCGCGCCTGGAAGCCGCCGCCCCTGCGGAAGCCGTGCCGCAGCGCCTTGCCTACGTTGCCTGCGTCCCGTGTTACCGCGCCTGCGGCTGATCCCTGCCGCGCCTGCGGGTTGTCTACTCCGCTCCTGCGTCCCTTGATCACGCAGGTGCGTCTTGTCCCGGGACTACCCATAGTTGGGTAGCTCCTTTCCTTTCCTAGTATGGGGGAACTAGTACCATGCTAGGTGTCGGATGTTGATGAGTATGATATAGATATGCCGGTTAGGGATTTGAGATTTACGAGTTGGATATGATCCTTATAGATCCCTTGGGTCTAGGTGTGACCCTTTGTGTGATAGTAGATTGATATGTATATATGTATGCCTTGTATAGGCCGTGTTGTCCTCCAAATTGGAGTGGACGTATCTGAGAGTTGATCATAGTTGGGATTACTTCCGAGACTAAGGTAAGTCCATAGGACTTACTTAGCTGCCATCTCTATATTGGATGTTGCATGAGTGGTGCATGTTTATGCTTGCTAGCATGTGATACTGTTATTACGGACCTATGGTTTAGTGACTGCCCACTGTAGGGTGTGACAACTATCCTTTCATCCCGCTGGGAGACTGGAGGTTCTCTATGGGCAGGTCAGTTCTGGATTGTGGGGCGGGCTTTCCCCACTCCCATAGGGTATACGGGGTTTGTGACCGCATCACCACTCCAGCTGGCATTAGCACCGGGAGGCGAGGGTTATATTTCTCGTGTCACATATATTCATATTGATATCCTTATATATACGATTTGAGTGTTGGACTATATTTATAAAGATTATAAAATGGGTAAATGCGTGATATCATGATGAGGTGTTTAATATTCTTGATATGTGATTGTGCTTATGTTCATCTTATATATGTGTATGGTTAGCTAATGGTTTTATACCGTGTTGTAGATCCCTCGCAGGTTAGGAGAAGTGCAGAGTGATCCAGAGAGGGTGATCTGCTGAGGGCTCCGTACAGTAGGTCGTCCTCGTGGGATTGAGACCTTTTGATCTTGTATATATTCGTTATGTTTTGATTGTACTCAACAGTACTCTGTATAACCTTTTGAGATTTATATATATCAGTTTCATGTTTTGTTTTAATCTATTTGTGCCTTGTTGTAAGATCAGTGAAATTGTTGTCAGGCTAGGGTCAGGATCCATTGTGAGATCCTAGCCCAGTAGCACCTCGAGTCCTACAGATTTTGGGTGTTACAAAGTTGGTATCAGAGCCCAGGTTGACAACAATGCCACTTGTAATCTGCGATAAAGGTCGAATAGAAAAATAAACAGAACCCGAAAGGGGTCTGACTTTTCAAAAAAATTTTGGTTTGAAATGAGTACAAACGTTTTGGGTTAGTGTGTACGTGAAGCCATCACCCCTCTGAAGATCTCGACAGTATAGGTATATATACATAGATAGATACTATCTGATGTGATGTGTGATATATATCTATACATATGGCATATATATAGCCTTCTAAGTTAGGTTTACGTCTTCTGCAGATGGTTCAGACTAGAGCCTTACTTGCAGCTAGAGGAGGTAGAGGTAGACCCCCTCTAGGAAGAGGACGGGGTAGGACTTCTGCTCACGGTTCGCATGCAGCGGGAGAGATACATGAAGAGGTTGCTGAGAGCGTCGTTCCTGAGACTAGGAACGGTGCAGCTGAGAGACAGGGGGCACAAATAGCCCAGTCTGGTGAGTCTGATCGTGTCTCCATGGGGGATCAGAGTTCCGAGCTTATATCAGGCGAGTAGAGGAGGCTGCCAGTGCCGATAGACGTGCCCCAGATTTACAAGCACGGGAGGGACCATATGAGAGGTTCCACACTGTTACTCAGGTGTCAGCTGTACCGGTACCTACTACTTAGATTGCCAGAGCACTAGAGGAGCATAGAGGGCCTAGACCAGACACTTGGTTGAAGGCTTTTCATCAGATGGGTGTACCCCCTTTCACTAGGAAGGTGGGGTTAGAGGTTGAGCTTTGGATAGGGCATGTAGACTCAACTCTAGAGTCTATTCGACCAGCTGACAGACAGATCGAGCTGGTTCAGACTTTATTCCGGGACTTGGCACAACACTGGTGGAGATCAGTACGGGGTCAGGTTACCAGTTATGAGCATATGAGGACGATGATTAGAGAGCATTTATGCCCTGCCTCACTGAGGAGGGAGAAACTGCGAGATTTTGTTGAAGCTGGGTTTGAGGTTGTACCAGTCTTTGAGGTCATCAGGAGGTTTCAGGAGGAGCTGGCATTACTGGGACTAGCTGCACCTTCTGCAGATCAGCACATTTATCTCCTTTCCCGACGACTGAGGGAAACTACCCGGGCCTATATGGAGGGATTTCATTGTGAGTCCTTGATGGACTATCAGGATAGACCCGCCGAATATGAGCAAGAGCGGGCGAGTCAGAGGAGAGCTTCTCAGACCGGAGGGTCTAAGAAGAGACAACGTACAAGGCATACCAGTGGTACTGGTGGTACTGCTAGTGGTTGGCGTGGTCAGAGACGCCAGAGTCAGCCCTCATCTGCACCGGTTGCAGATAACGGACGTCAGTGTTTTAACTGTGGTGATCCAGGGCATATGAGGCCCGAGTGCACGAGGCCATTAGTGACTTGCTACACCTGTGGTAGGCAAGGTCACAGAGCTGTTTACTACCGCCAAGGCGGAGCTTCATCTCAGCAGGGTTCTTCCCCTGCCAGTGCAGCGGGAGGTGGGCAGAGGCCACCTCAGCAGCAGCAGATTCACGGACAGCAGAGGGACCCAGATCGCCCTACGACTCAAGGATCTGCTCCTGGGCCGAGTAAAGGCAGAGGTCGTGGTGGGAGCACCACTGATACCAGAGGCCCACAGGGTCGTGTTTTTGAGTTGAGGAATGCAGAGGAGCCAGCTGCACCTACTGCTACAGGTACCATTCTGATTCATGGTTTACTTGTTAGAGTTTTATTTGATACTGGTGCTACACACTCTTTTATTTCTGATGCCTGTATAGAGCGTCTTGGTTTAGATATAGTTGAGGGGATGTCCTTTATTATAGGGTTACCCGATGGTGGTAGGGTCAGAGGTACCCGTGAGATTCATAGTTGTCCCATTTTTGTACGGACCCGTGTTTTACTAGTTGACTTCTTTGTCATGCCATTAGTGCATGAAGAAGTTATTTTAGGTATGGACTGGATGGATAGACACTCTACAGTCCTAGATGTAGGTAGGACGACTGTTACCCTCTCTACCGAGTTAGGCTAGATAGAGGTTTTCCGAGGTTGGGACCTTGGAAAGACAGGTACGGTTATTAGTGCTATACGGGAAGCGAGACTGATTGCACAAGGTTGTGATGCCTTCTGGTGTTATGCCATGAAGGAGGGGGAGAGTCAAGTTGTAGAGGACATCCCAGTTGTTTGTGAGTTCACATATGTTTTTGTTGATCCGTTCAGTTTTCCACCTTAGAGGAGTGTAGATTTTGGGATTGAGTTAGAGCCTGGTACGAGACCGATCTCGAAGGCCCCATACCGGATGACGCCTGTCGAGATGCTGGAGCTGAAGAAGCAACTTGAGGAGTTTGCAGAGAAGGGCTTCATACGCCCTAGCGCGTCTCCATGGGGAGCACCTGTCCTCTTCGTACGGAAGAAGGACGGATCACTGAGGTTATGTATAAATTACAGAGAGCTGAACAAGGTGACCATCAAGAACAAGTATCCATTGCCGCATATTGATGATTTGTTGGATCAGTTACAGGGAATGACTATGTTCTCCAGGATTGATCTGCGTTCAGGATATCACCAGCTGAGGGTGAGAGAGCAGGATGTACACAGGACATCTTTCCAGACTAGATATGACCACTACGAGTTTGTAGTGATGCCATTTGGGCTTACGAATGCCCCATCCGTCTTTATGGAGTTGATGAACAGTATCTTCATCGACTTCCTGGATCAGTTTGTGGTGGTTTTCATTGATGATATTCTGGTATATTCTCGTAGCAGAGAGGAGCATGCAGGACATCTGAGGACTGTATTGCAGGTTTTGCGGGATAGAGAACTTTATGCTAAGTTCTCTAAGTGTGAGCTCTGGATGCCAGAGGTAGCATTCCTGGGTCATGTAGTATCAGCTGAGGGGATCAAGGTTGATCCGACGAAGATTGAGGCAGTAGCAGCATGGACTACACCGACGAACGTCAAGGAAGTACGTAGCTTCCTTAGCCTAGCCGGTTATTACAGACGCTTCGTGGAGGGATTCTCTGTGATTGCCCGTCCACTGACGAGTTTGCTGAGGAAGCCTACCAGATTTGTGTGGTATGATCAGTGCATGCAAAGTTTTGAGGAGTTGAAGAGGTTTTTTACTTCTGCTCCTATTTTGGCACAACCAGAGGGTACTGAGGATTTTGTGGTTTATAGTGATGCATCCAAGCTAGGCTTGGGATGTGTATTGATGCAGCGGGGCAGAGTGATAGCATATGCGTCTGGACAATTGAAGACGTATGAGGAGAACTACCCGACTCATGATCTGGATTTGGCAACGGTAGTTCATGTACTGAAGATCTGGAGACATTACCTGTATGGTGCTACATGTCAGATCTTCACATACCATAAGAGTTTAAAGTATATTTTCACGCAGCGGGAATTGAATAACCGCCAGCGTAGGTGGCTCGAGCTGATCAAGGACTTTGATTTAGAGATCCTGTATCATCCAGGGAAGGCGAACGTTGTCGCCGACGCCTTGAGCAGGAAGACGCCTCGAGAGTAGGCGATTGCGAGATTGACAGTTCAGCATCCGTTGCAGAGAGATCTGATCTGGTTAGAGTTGGACATCCAGTTTCCTATTGAGGATGCCCAACTGCGTACTTTAGAGGTCCTTCCTGATCTGTTGGACGAGATCCAACAGAAGCAGGAGACTTGCCCGACATTGATGAGGATACGAGATAGGATGTCTTGGGATGAGGCACCACAGTTCCTGCTAGGAGCAGATGGAGTTTTGAGACGCCGCAGTCGCGTCTGTATACCTGCTGATACAGAGCTGAGACAGAGGATTTTACAGGAGGCTCACTGTACACCTTACTCTGTACATCCAAGTACGAGTAAGATGTATCAGGACTTGAGACGTTTATATTGATGGGGAGGGCTGAAGCCCGATGTGGCCAGATTTGTGGCACAGTGTGTGACGTGCCAGCAGGTCAAGATAGAGCATAGCAGACCTGGAGGTGAGCTCCATCCACTTCCTGTTCCACAGAGGAAGTGGGAGGACGTCACCATGGATTTTGTGACTGGGCTGAGGCTGAGCCGGAGTTTTGATGCCATCTAGTTCATAGTGGACAGATTGACGAAGACGGCACGTTTCATTCCTATTAGGGAGACGTGGCCGGTGAGCAGATTAGCTGAGGAGTACACTAGGCAGATAGTGAGACTCCATGGTGTACCGAGGACGATCGTCTCAGATAGAGATGGACGATTTACCTCGAGATTCTGGCAGCAGATTCAGACTGCTTTGGGGACGAGTTTGCACTTTACTACTGCGTTTCATCCTCAAACAGATGGTCAGTCAGAGAGGACCATTCAGACCATGGAGGATATGTTGCTAGCTTGTGTGTTGGATTGGGGACAACTGTGGACAGATTATCTCCCACTTGTTGAGTTCTCATACAACAACAGCTGGAATGCATCTTTTGGGATAGCCCCATATGAGGCACTGTATGGACAGAGATGCCGTACCCCGTTATGCTGGGATGAGCAGAGCAGTGTTAGTGGTTTAGCACCTGATCAGATTCAGGATGATATGGCTCGAGTAGCACTAATTAGAGAGAGGATGCTGACCGCTCAGAGCCGTCAGAAGTCTTATGGTGATAGGAGGCGTAGACCTCTAGAGTTCAGGGTTGGAGCCCATGTGTGGCTGAGAGTGTCCCCGACACGAGGTGTTAGACGATTTGGCATTAAGGGGAAGTTGAGCCCCCGATATGTGGGACCGTTCGAGATTTTGGATCGGGTTGGGAGCGCAGCATACAGATTAGCTTTGCCTCCGAGATTAGAGGGTGTTCACCTTGTATTTCATGTGTCTCAGCTAAGGGAGTACATACCAGATCCGAAACACATCGTGAGTTATGATGATTTGGTGGTTGAGCCAGACCACACATTTGCTGAGCATCCTATTGCAGTCCTAGAAAGAGGTATGAGACGCCTGCGTTTGAAGGACATTCCTATGCTGAGGATACAATGGTCGAGACGAGGACCTGATGAGGCTACATGGGAGACTGAGGATATTATCCAGAGGAACTATCCCGAGTTCTATGTTGAGTTAGATGCACCAGTAGGATCACCGAGTAGATCTTAGTACTACCTTGGTGAGTGTTATGTGCTTATATGCTTATATGCTATGATGTGTTTATTTTCATACTAGCTTTGATGTGATTATGATCTTATTAGATCTTGTTGTGCTAGTATGATTATTGTTTATAGCTGGAGATGGTTCTTTCCTCCATGATATGGTGATATGATAGGTTTAGTTGGAGATGGTTCTTTCCTCCATGCTACTTTGATGGACATAGTAGTGCTGGAGATGTTCATCCTCCATGCCTTTCTGTTATGGTTATGATACGGCTAGAGATGTGATTCGTCTATGCCTTGTGATATGTTTATGGTTTAGCTAGAGATGGTTTTCCTCTAGGCTTTGGATAGTGTTTTGATTGCTGGAGTTGATGAGTTCCTCCATGCTTATGTTGAGGTTATAGGGAGAGTTGTACCTCGACTTTTGGAGTCCGAGTGGTTTCAGGACTTTGCAAGTTTCAGCACGAAACATGTTTTTAGAGGGGTGAGATGTAAGAGCCTTAGTCTTTCGAACCGAGATTGGACCTTAGCCGAGATTGGCTTTGGCCGAGATTGGCCTTTCCGCACCCGCGGGCATGATTGCCGCCCCTGCGGCTCAAGGAACCGCCCCTGCGGTTTCCGGCGGCTGCAGCCGGTTTTGTTGACTCCTTTGACCCGTGCTTTACCCTTTGCTTACTTCTTTCTTTTCCTTGCTGAGTAAGGGTTACCTTCTTCACTTCTCCATTCCAGCCCCTACGTCCTCCTTGCTTCTCCTTCACCCTTCTTGATCTTGTTCTTGATCTCTCTTGAGTTTAGTAGTGTTTTGGTGTGTGTTGTTGATGTTGGTTGATGATGTGCATGGCTGAGCTTGGATGCCAGCTGAGGTGCTAGTGTGAGCAGTTCCTGGTTAGGCCACAGCTGTGGTAAGCTTTCTTCTCCTTCTTCTCTTCCTTCTTCCTTTGTTTCTTCCTTCCTTAGCTTAGGATTAGATGTATTGATTATAGATAGATCTTGGAATGTGTATGTATATGTATGTGTGTGGTTTGGTTGAGAGAAGACGTGATTTGATCACGTGAAGAGCCGAAGAGAAGCCGCGGGATCACATTCTGCACCGTCGCCGCCTCCGCGCCTGGAAGCCGCCGCCCCTGCGGAAGCCGTGCCGCAGCGCCCGCGCCAGCGCCTTGCCTACGTTGCCTGCGTCCCGTGTTACCGCGCCTGCGGCTGATCCCTGCCGCGCCTGCGGGTTGTCTACTCCACTCCTGCGTCCCTTGATCACGCAGGTGCGTCTTGTCCCGGGACTACCCATAGTTGGGTAGCTCCTTTCCTTTCCTAGTATGGGGGAACTAGTACCATGCTAGGTGTCGGATGTTGATGAGGGTTATATTCCTCGTGTCACATATATTCATATTGATATCCTTATATATACGATTTGAGTGTTGGACTATAATTATAAAGATTATAAAATGGGTAAATGCGTGATATCATGATGAGGTGTTTAATATTCTTGATATGTGATTGTGCTTATGTTCATCTTATATATGTGTATGGTTAGCTAACGGTTTTATACCGTGTTGTAGATCCCTCGCAGGTTAGGAGAACTACAGAGTGATCCAGAGAGGGTGATCAGCTGAGGGCTCCGTACACTAGGTCGTCCTCGTGGGATTGAGACCTTTTGATCTTGTATATATTCGTTATGTTTTGATTGTACTCAGCAGTACTCTATATAACCTTTTGAGATTTATATATATCACTTTCATGTTTTGTTTTAATCTATATGTGCCTTGTTGTAAGATCAGTGAAATTGTTGTCAGGCTAGGGTCAGAATCCATTGTGAGATCCTAGCCCAGTAGCACCTCGAGTCCTACGGATTTGGGGTGTTACATCTTTGGCCTCGCCCGAAACCAGCAGCTCCACCAGCACCACTGGTCTGCCCAGTCCGCTGTCTCTTCTCAAACCCTCTGGTCTGAGAAGCTCTCCTCTGTCCAGCCCTCTCTCGCTCATAATCTGAAGCTCTATCCTGATAGTCCATCAGGGACTCACAGTGAAATCCCGCCATATAGGTCCGGGTGGTATCCCTCAGTCGTCGGGAAAAAAGATATACATGCTGATCCGCAGGAGGTGCAACTGGACCCAGCAAGGCCAGCTCCTCCTGGAATCTCCTGATCGCCTCAGAGACTGGTACATCCTCAAAGCCAGCCTCAACGAAATCCCGCAGTTTCTCCCTCCTCAATGAGGCAGGGCAGAAACGCTCTCTGATCAAACTCCTCATCTAGTCATAGCTAGTAACCTGACTCCGCACGGATCTCCACCAATGCTAGGCCAGGTCTCGGAATAGAGTCTGCACTAACTCTATCTGTCGGTCCGCTGGACATCTAATAGACTCAAGAGTTGAGTCTACATGTCCAATCCACAGCTCCACCTCTAACCCCACCTTTCTAGAGAAACGGGGTAATCCCATCATGATGAAATGCCTTCAACCAAGTATTTGGTCGAGGCCCTCTATGCTCCTCTGGAACTCGAGCAATCTCAGCAGCACGTGCCGGTACAGCTGGCACCTGAGTAACTCCATGGGATCTCTCAGACGATCCCTCCTGTGCCGGTAGATCCGGGGCACGTCTACCTACTCTGGCAGCCTCCTCCACTCGTCTGATATACGCGTGGAAATCTGGTCCCCCATAGAGACATGATCCGAGTCATCTTACTGGACTCGCAGTGGTCTTTGTCTCCCAGCCATGCCATTCCCAGTCTCAGGAACGACACTTTCAACAACATCCTCATGAACCTCCTCCACTGCAGGTGGATCAACAGCGGGAATCTGACCCTGTTCTATCGCTACTGGAGGAAGAGGGGGTCTACCCCTACCTCGTCCAACTACAGATAAAGCTCTAGTCCGAACCATCCGCAGGGTATACACCTAACTTAGAAGGCTATATATATGCCATATGTATAGATATATATAAAGTCAATCACAACATCACATAAGGTAATATCTATATATATATATATATATTGTCGAGGTCCTCGGAGGGGTGATGGCTTCCCGTACACACTATCCCAAAACATTTGTACTCAAACAAAAAATCCTTTGAAAAGTCAGACCCCTTTCGGGTTCTGTTTATTTATCTATTCGACCTTTATCGCAGATTGCAAGTGCCATTGTTGTCAACCTAAGGCTCTGATATCAACTTTGTAACACCCCAAGTCCACGGGACTCAGGGCGCTACTGGGCTAGGATCTCACAATGGATCTTGACCTTAGCTTGACAACAAGTTCACTAGATCTTACAACAAGGCACAAATAGATTAAAACCAAAACGTCAAACTGTAATATATATATATATATCAGAAGGTATACAAAAGTACCGCTGAGTACAAACCAAACATGTATCTATACATAGAAAAACATCCCATATCCCACGTACAATCGTAGTGTACGGAGCCCTCAGCGGATCACCCCATCTGGATCACTCTGCAGTTCTCCTAACCTGCAAAGCATCTACAACACGGTATATAACCGTTAGCTAACCATTCATATATAAGATAATGCATAAGCACAAACACAAGTCATGGAATCATAAACACATGATCATGCTGTCACACATTTACCCGGTTAATTATCTTTATAAAGTCCAACACTCAAATTATATATATATATATATGTGACACGAGGAATATATAATCCTCGCCTCTGAGTGCTATTGCCAACTGGAGTGGTGTCGGCGCACTTTCCCGTATACCCTAAGGGAGTGGTAAGTGTCCATCCCGTATACCAGATGTGGCCTATCAACATCGCATGCTATCAAGCATATATCAAACACCACTCACGCAAACATCCGATATAAGGATGGTAGCTAA
This sequence comes from Fagopyrum tataricum, assembly GCA_002319775.1. NCBI lineage: Eukaryota > Viridiplantae > Streptophyta > Magnoliopsida > Caryophyllales > Polygonaceae > Fagopyrum > Fagopyrum tataricum. The sequence continues at coordinate 23,094,167 of CM008280.1, forward strand.
GTAAGTCCTACGGACTTACCTCAACCTCAGAATATAATCAAACACGACCAGCTCCTATCCGGAGAACAACACTGCCTAACAACAAGGCATATAGAGATATCAATTCTCCTATCAATCAAAGGGGTCACACCTAGACCCAAGGGATCCATAAGGATCATATCCAACCTATAAACCTCAACAACCTGCTGAACCTCAAAGCCATAACCGGCACCTATCGATACCATAATCATCCTCATCCTATCCTCATACACACACCTAGCATGCTACTAACCCACTCATACTAGGAAAGGAAAGGATCTATACCACTCTAGGTAGATCATGTACAAGACGCACCTGCGTGACCGGAAGGACACAGGGGCGAAGCAACGGGAGGCGCAGGCGCGGAGGCACTCCCACGCAGGGGCGGCAACACTGTCGACGCAGGGGCGGCGGCACTGTCGACGCAGGGGCGGCGGCACTGTCGACGCAGGGGCGGCGGCACTGTCGACGCAGGGGCGGCGGCACTGTCGACGCAGGGGCGGCGGCACTGTCGACGCAGGGGCGGCGACACTGTCGACGCAGGGGCGGCGACACTGTCGACGCAGGGGCGGCGGCATTGGGGCGCAGGGGCGGAATGTAGTGCAAAATGTGCTTCCCGACTTCTCTTCAACTCTTCAAGTAACTAACTACGTCTTCAACGTCCAGCAATCAAACACATACATATATATACACATATAAACATCAATATATGCCTAATAGCTCCAACACACAAGATTCAACTTGTGAAATCCTAAGCTAAAGAGAAGGAAAGGAAGAAGGAAATAAAGGAAGAAGAGAAAGGAAGAAGAAGATTCACCACTGTTGTAGCCTACAAAGGAAGAGATAAGCACTAACACCTCTCAACTGGCTCTAAAAGCTTAGTAACAACATCCAACATCATCATAAACCAAAACCACCAACAATTGTCTTCCGAACCAAGGAGAAACTCAAGAACAAGATCAAAGGAGAAGGAAGGAAAGAAGAAGGACGTGAGGCAGCTGGGAATGAAGGATGAAGTAAACCCTTCATCTTGAAGCAGAAGAAAGGTTATAAGGAAGAGAAAGAGTAAAGCATGGTCCAACGGTCAATAATGCCGGCTGCAGCCGTAGGAAACCGCAAGGGGCGGACTTCCTGAGCCGCAGGGGCGGAACACAGAGCTTCACGCAGGGGCGGCTAACCCTGGCTCAGCTCCTAAAGACTAAGGCTCTTACACTTTTGGCCTACTGATCGCTTATTTTGCACCGCTGCAAATCCGTGTCAAAAGAGACAAAGACTCACACGGTAGCAAACCACGATATGCTTTAAAATTATATTCTTGTAATAATTACTCAATTGCAGCGAACTCACAGTGTATGGATCATATGCAGTAGAGAAAATACTCCAAGGTCGAACACAAAGAATTGGGGATTCAATTTGCAATAATGATTAACTATAGTGTAAATCTAGAATAAGAAAATAGGTTGGAAAAGAAAGGAAAAAAATCAAAGGCTTTTGAAAAGGTTTTGGGATGTTCGCAATTGAATATCAATTCAATTGAAAACAAGTTATAAAGCAAGAGAAAAAGTCAATCAATCAAACGAGAAATGAATTCCAAGGATTCAAGGTCATTGTTTATGGCACATGGACTCAAGACAACTCAAAAGATCTATGGTAGATAAGCTACAGGGATGAACGTTTCTAGACTGATGATCTATTATCGGGTAAGTCTGAAGATCATCTAATCTTAATCCTAACTACCTATTACCGGGTAAGTCTCGAGGTATCTAGGGAGGAATTAACTACAAACCAGATATATATCTAAGGATCAAGTAAACCTTTACTGGGAAAGTCTCAGGAATTACCTAACCTGGAAAGCAATCAGACACATTCAATCCAATAAAGGTTTCACCTTTACTACCTATGGTTATTCTACTTATGTATCCAAGGGGAATATCATCGGGTAGGTCTCAATTCCAACTCAAGTTACTAGCTTAGAAGATTCTAATCTAGATCTTTCTTCAAATCAACTATTAGAATTTCTAGCAATTAATATCAATTCTAAAGCACAATATATTCCATCATAGTCCAAGGCATAAATAAATCCCTAACAACCTTGGAATCACAACAGTTCTAGCCAAGAATCATCATAATAAATTCAGCAATCAGTTCTAAGGAAAACAAGCAATTCATGGAATAATAAAGTAAAGAAGAGAAAGTACTCAACTTGAACAATTGCAATTCCAATGAAACAAATGGCGTCCCAATTGTATCCGAACAAAAGTTGAATATACAAGTTTGAATCTCTTAACTAAACTATGAAGAACGATGAATGAATGGAAACGACTGTTTCGGAATAGAACGATGTAAAAGAGATGTAAACGAAAATATCAATGAATGAATCTAGGGCTTCCTTTTATACACAAACCCTTGCCAAAAGATGTTGGACCAAAAAGAAAACAACCCATAAATAAAATATGACGTTCAGGACGAAATCTCGGGCCAAATCTCGGCCTATATTGGGTTGTATCGAGGCCGAAATTCTTCAGCATAACGGATCTCGGTCGAGGTCGTGACAGATCTCTGCCGAGATCATGACCGAGATTACTCAACAAGAACTTGAGTCACGGGCCGAGATCTTCCTATCTCGACTGAGATGGCTCCTTGGTCGTTCTTCATGTCCTTAGCTTCATTCCTACACCCTTACATAGCTCGTATGGTCGCTCCTAAGGATCCACAATGAGGCTCGATCCTCAAATGTATCGTTTTCGCTCGGAAATGTGCCAAATCACCTACAATGAACCTAATAGTGTGTGTAGACAATCTATTCTTGCAAAGTAGAGCTAAACAAGCATAAAGAACACAAACTAAGGCTAAAACATGCATGCGGAAAGGAAAAATCTACATATACATATCTCAACTAGGTCGATAAATCATGTTATCAAAATATGCCATACTTGTGTTTGCTTGTCCTCAAGCAAATAGTAAATCTAAGATAAGATAACATGACCTATCTATGCAAAACAAAGATGAAAAACTCTTTTTGATAGTGCTTCTAATTATGATCACCCTCAATATTGTAGTTTCATAGCCAAAGGTATAACTCGTTTAAGGTCAAACGAAATAGGCATAGAAAGGATAATCACACTGTGCAAGAAAAATCATGCTCATTATTCCAATCACCATTATCTAATCATCAAGAGAGATCCAAGTCTAGGTTATTAAGTCAAACACATGTGTACATAGATCAAAAGGACTTAAAAATTGAGATGGTCAAAGAAACGTGATTAGAATAGGATATTTTTCAAATAATGTGGTGCTAATCCGGAAAGAAGAACAACACACTTTAACTTTTCAACTCAACATCCACCTTCTTTGTAAATTTTTCCTTCTTTTCTTTCTTTTCTTGAGTGAAAGGCATTGGTGCACAATAGCCGAAACATTGGTGTTCAATTTCCTTAACGTACCTCACACCGGATGCACATTACCAAATCACTCTTTACGGCGTTTAGCTAATCAGACTTTGGCAAGACACAAACACCCGATTATGTAAATGGTGGCGAGTTACTCATCTTCAAAACCAACAATTCCCTAAAAGCCTTGCTTTTCAATTCACATCACATTTCATACACTTCAAACTTCTTCACATAATTCACAACACATTAATTTTCCACACACCTTCAAACTACACTTTCTTAATTCCTGGATAGTAAAAAGGATGCAATATATTTCATGTTTGAGGGGCTAAGTATGATCAGGATAGAGAAGAAGAATGAAATTGTATTGCCTAAATCATCCTATGCAATGTATAAGAACTTATCATGAAGCTTCAACTATCCAAACTCAGTCCAATTAGACAAGGTAATTTTCATAATTCACACAAAATTCAAGCAAAGTATTCAAATCTCACGTATTCCATTAGTCAAATTAAGCTCAAAATAGTAATCAAAGGCTAATTCACTAACACAATATCTTCATAGGGGTCATCTCTTTGCTAAAAGCACAATTTTTTTTATACATGCTAAAACGAAACATGTGACTAGAAATTCAAACTATCTAAATGCAATGCAATAAAAAGAAACATGCTAAAAATACTGCAAGTATCCCACCCCATACTTAAAACTCACATTGTCCTCAATGTGAATAATAAATAGAAGTGAAAAAGAATACTCACAATGTAAAAATCATTGATTTGGCCCAATCATATGGGAGTGGTGGAAAACAGTGGCGCGAATCCCTTCAAGCATCTCTTATTCATTTATTACTTAAAACCTACAAAGACAAAGACACCAAAACGCGCAGAAACGCAAAAGCAAAAAGCAAAAACAAAAAAACAAAGGCAAAAAGACTCTCACCTCGGGTTGCCTCCCGGGAAGCGCTTGGTTTAAAGTATCTAGCCATACCTAACTCCATTGGTTCCTAACCTGGAGACGTAGGCGAAGTCTGCTCCACCGGAATCACCGGTTTATACTTCTTTAGCCTACTCTCATTCACTCGGGTTTGTCCTTCATGTTCACCCCATACTTCAATGGCTCCATGGGAATGAACTTTCTTTACAATGTACGGCCTTGTCCAATTTTTCCTCATCTTTCTCATAATTAGGTGCAATCTCGAGCTCGATAGAAGAACGAGATCACCTTCATTGAACTTTTTCTTCTTCTTTTTCCTCTTGGAATCAGCCTTGTATATCCGGGCGCTTTCGTAAGCGTCAAGATGTCCTTCCTTCTCTAGTAATTGGGAGAGTGATATGGAAACTCTCGAGAAACCCTTGATGAACTGTCGGTAAAAGCTAGCTTGTCCTGAAAATTCTCTCTCTCTTTACCGGCTTTGGTGGAACTAGCTCTTCTGTTTTTCCGACGTGATTCTTTAAGCTAATGGTTAATGCAAAAAGTTACGGAGCTTTAGGAGATGTTTCAGACAATCTCGGGATCTCGGCCGAGATAGGTATGATCTCGGGCCGAGATCCTAGTTTCTGTTGTTGAATCTCGATCGAGACTTCCATGATCTCGGGACGAGATATTCCTTGTAGGGGGATCTCGTCCGAGATGGGTATGATCTCGGGCCGTGATCCAACTCTCTGATGTGGAACAAGCCATCTTCAAGACTCGCTGCCTATGCAGCCTTCGGAAGCTTAAACTGTATGTCATCCTCATCCTCAACTATACTGAATGTGAGAGTGGCACTCCTACAATCAATAAGACATCCAGAAGTAGCAAGGAATGGTCTTCCAAGAATAATAGGAACTGGATAATCTGCTGGAATGTCTAAAACAACAAAAATCAATAGGGATATAGAACTTCCCTAGCTTGACAGGAATGTCTTCAAGAATACCAACTAGTTTGGTTTTAGTCCTATCAGCCATAAGTAGGGTCATCTTCACTGGCTTTGGTTTCTCGGGGCCAATCTCTTTGCAAAGTGCGAGAGGAATGATTCTCACACTTGCTCCAAGATCACACAAAGCTTCATAAATTCCCTTTGGATCTCGGTCAAATCACCCGAGATGCCGACCGAGATAAGTGGATCTCGGTCGAGCCATTATGGATCTCGGTCCGAGATTGGACCGAGATTTTGCAACAAAGACCTCTATCTCGGGCCGAGGTAAGTGGATCTCGACTGAGATGGCTCCGTGGTCGTTCCTTCATGCCTTTAGCTTGATTCCTAGCCCTTTCCCGTGCACGTATGCTCACTCCAATGCATCCACTTCGAGGCTTGATCCTCAAATGCATCGTTTTAGCTCCAAAATGAGCCAAATCACCTACAAATCCACAAATAGTGTGTGTAGACATCTATTCTTACAAAGTAGAACTAAACAAGCATAAATGACACAAACTAAGGCTAAAACACGAATGCGCGCGGAAAGGGAAAATCTACCTAAATGCATGACTAAAACAGGTCGATAAATCATGTTATCATAAACTAAGGAGCTAAGCTCTAATCTAAAGAGTGAATTGTATATGGAGTGGTGATTGGTTTCTATTACAAAGATCTAAGCCATTTATATAAGTTAAAAATGGAAAGGATTGTCAACCTCACCAAAAGGAATATTCCTTGTAACCGTTGTCACATGGCCAAGTTGGTTGTAACGGCGTCCCTCTTCATACGAGTCAAGCCCAGATCTACTCGACCAACGTTGAAAAGTAAGTCGGTGACATGGACTTCTTCTTTAGGCGAGTCAGGGGCCTCACTCGACAGACACTCAGCGGTGGGTCATGAAATGTTGACTTGGTTCACTGGCGGTCAAGTCACTTTTACATCTATCATCGAGTGACCTTAAGCGACCAAGTGGCTTGATGGTTCTACTTCATTCCTTGGTGGGAGAACCTAAGTCTTCTAGATCGAGTCAAATCCCACTTCTTTGTGCAAGTGAAGGGGAGCCTTTAGTTGAGTTTGAAAGGCACTCGATCTTTAGGACTTGCATCTCCTTGGTGATTTTTGACTTTCCTCTTGTATTCTCCAACCTTCTTCCAAGCTTTGCTCCGGACTTTCCTTGTTGCTTCCTTCCTTGCTTTCAAATAATGATGAGATAAGTTGCTTCCTTGAGCCTTTTATAGATATGCCCTTTTAAGATCCTTTTAGGCCTAAAATCACCTAAACACTAGAGACAAAGGGGATAAACATTATTTGATGCAAATAAGCTCTAGCAAAGATATAAATGTCCAAACCCAAGCAAATTTGTAGAAAACAAATGAAAACAACTCTATAAAAAATAGCATAAAAACATGCTATCAAAATACCATATACTTAGACCTTTACTTGTCCCCAAGTAAACTTCTAAACACAAAGTGAAAACAAAGAAAGAAAAACAAAATAAAATATTTTCGTAGCATGCTTTGTTTTATTGGATCACATTTCAGTTTATTCATTATTGTCAAGGCAATGCATTTTAGACATGAATGAGAATAAAGAATTTAGAAATCAACAAATAAGAAGATATGCTAAGAAATTAATCACAAAACCTACAGTCAAGAATCCTAAGTATCCCAACTGATTCATGCTACTCAATGGTTTTATATGATGCTTGCATAGACTTGTATTATGTTTCCATATGATCAAAAACATAACTGAAGGCTCACAAATGTTCAAGTACAATCAAGTGTGATCGGGTCCTTTATAATTCATTTCTCCTTGAACTTGATCCAACAAATAAGAACCTTCATGTTCATTTGACATGGTAATACATTCACTTGCATACATTCATTGATGTGCAATATTTTGCCTCATTGGTATAAAAGCAAAATAAAATAAAAAATAAGCACCCATCATATTAGCCAAGTGGCATTTTGAACCTTTAATGTGCTTTTTCATGGATGACAAGGGACATTATGGGTCAGATTCTGACCCAGAGGAAGCAAGAGAAGAGAAGTCGGCCTTAATGGCTGAAAGAGAAGATGAAGAAGATGATACTAAAATCCCATTCGTTGATGGATTATATCTACATTCTAGTAAGATCGTTCCTTACTCTTGCCTTGTCTTAAGAACTTTAGATGTTGTTTCTCCTAAGATTATTATTGTTGAGCATGATCTAGACATACCTGCTGAAAATTCTAGTCATGATATGGAGAAATCTTAGTGGTTAGATGATAGTGATATTGCTGAGGTTATTTCACCTCCATCTATGTGTTTTAATGATGCCATACTTCATACTATGAGTGCTGAAATTATAGAGTATGTTGTTGAAATTAATTCACCTATTTCAGTCCCTGTTGATGTTATGTTATCTATTAACCCCCTTGCTGATTTTGTTGAGCATCAGGCTGAATTAGTAACAAATGAGACGGTTGCTAGAGTTACAGGGAAGGCCGAGATTTCTGCTATATCTCATGACCTGTAGGGAGCTGAAGATACATGTTATATTTGTTCTCCTCACCCCTTAACTAATGTTTATTTGTTTGATTGTTTTGTCATTAGAAGATCCTTGAGCATTCTACCTTTTATAGATGAAGATAATTAAAGATAAAACTTGTTCCATACGCGTTGTTTGGTCCATGAAAGAGTATGCAATATGATCATTGATAGTGGAAGTTGAAGCAACTTGTTAAGCAATGAGATTATTAATAAATTGCAACTAAGCACCGTTCAACACCCATGGTCTTACAAGCTCAGATGGATGAATGAATGTGGAGAAATAAAGATCAACCGAGAGGCCAACATCACGTTCAAGATTGGAGCATATAAGGACACAATCCCATGTGACATTGAACCCATGCATGCATGCCACATCTTACTTGGGAGACCTTGGGAGTATGATGGAAACGTCACTCATAAAGGAAAAACTAACCGCTATTGTTTTCCCTTTCAAGGCAAGGATTTCATACTCAAGCCCATGACACCCACGGAAGTCACTAAGTACTATGAGAAGAAGAAGAGCAAGGTGGAGGATACTAAGAAGAAAGCCTTGATGGTCACCAATGCAGGACTTGCTAGGACTCCACATTTTGATCCCTTTTCATGTCCTATTTATACCTATATTTGCAAGGAGTTTTTATCCTCCATGTTTGAGATTGGTATGGTTGAGAGTCTCAGTGAGTCACTCAAGGATATTCACAATTCAATTGCAGTTTACCATTGGAGATATCTAAGTGGTTAGATGATAGTGATATTGCGTAGGTTACCTCCATCTATGTGTTTTAATGACGCCATACTTCATACTATGAGTGTTGAAATTATAGAGTATTGTTTCTACTTTTGAGGACATTGATTGTAAACTAACTGCGAAAATTGATTTATCACAGGGAAGTTTTCTCATATCTCCGAGATAAGACACTGAGATTATTAGGTGTTGAATTCACACCCTATTCAACTAGAGATAGTTGATTATCGTTCGCCAAGCAGCTTGGACTGTTTTGAGTTGTGTCACTTGGATTGACAAGTTGGTGCTCTCAATCAAATTTAGGCGACTTCTTGTGATTTGGGAGCTATCGCTTCCCTCTGTATGAGATTATAGCGGAAGGGTTCTTCAATCGTTCCGAGTTGTATTTTAGGGCCTTAGTTTCCCTACTGTGCTCCCGGTTGCTTTAAGGGTTGATTTATCCAGCTACCGATCCTTCACCATCATCAGGATCTTCATCCATCATCACGTTTTCTTCATCAAGTCCATGCCTTTTCCATCTCATCTTCATTCGAGTCTTGGTGTCGAAAGATCACGGCAACCACACGGCTAACCCCGTATTATTACGGCCCCTTACGTTGGGTTACGTCATAAGGGAGTGTTGGGGGCGTAAGGGTAGCGTAACGCCTTATCTTTAGTTGCGGCGAATTGCTTCTTCTCCAAGCTTTTATTTTAGGAAGTTTTCTAAGCTTTCTTGTAATCCCTAGACGCCACACTCCCCTATATAAGCATGCCCGAGGGTTAGGTATAGATCATCAACGACTAGCTTCTAGTAGTCTCGCGTTTTCTATTCTCTTCTCTCCCTTATTCTAGTAGGTTGTCATTGTTAGAGTTTTCTCTGCAAGGTTCTTCCTAGAACCAAATCTTGTGAGTTTTACTCTTTCATGCTTTTAATATATTATTTTCTTGATTTATATCTTAGCATGAGTGGCTTATCTCCTTCCTTGATTTAAGGATTGAGATGAAACCTATAATGCCTTAATTATAATGTTTGCATATATGTTTGTGAATTTAGATCTTTGATAATCCCTCAATTCAAAGGGTTTAATTCTACCTTTTAGTTACCTTCGTTAATCCGGAGTGACGTTCTTAATTGGTTTAGATAAAACAAAGTGAAGAACCAAACAGTTTTGTTTTATTGAAAAGATTTGAAGAGAGCTTGACTGAGAAAATACTAGTCTATCAAAGCCATGGGAATCCTAATCATCATAGATTTTACCGGTCTTTGTACCTTTAAAACTGATGAACCTCGGGAGAAGGTTTTCCTAGGTCTTTTCCAGGTTTCAAACTACGAATGAGTTTTCCTATACTTGTCGAACCACTGAATTGAGAACTAAGTGAGTTGGAAAGCACGGTCTTGGTTTGTCTATCCCTAAGGCTACTTTATATAACTGCCTGTTTTGTCTTTTATCAATGTTCACAACAATATATATGCATTATCAGTCTTATTGCATTATAGTGGAAGTTTTCTACTTAGATCATTCTTACCTATAATTGTCTCAAATCAAGAATTGCCTTTGTCTTTCTTCCTTACTTTCTCAGCATTGCTTGCTTACAACTATATTAATTGATTTTTGAGGTTTGCTCAATCAGATACAATCACTGAGTTCGATAGCTCGTATACTGCGATCTCGTATCCTTGTGGGAGTTAGTTTTATTACGTTAAAACTTACACGATCATTTCAAATCTGCGGCGTTCAAGGCCTGCTTTGAGGCGTTTTCGGTCCATACACCGAACCCAAGTATGAGAGCATGATATTCCCAGAAGTCCAGTGTCACAATTCAACATCATACGTGATTTAGGATCGATTGCTCTAGAAGCTAAATAACTACTTTGGATGCAATCCAGAACGAAGTTACAAGTGAGCATAAAATCATACAAGACGGCATCCCACACAAAATGGAACGGCTTGTGAGACGAGATGCTAAGTCGTTTCCTAAGCCGTATAGGTTGGCTCACATCATCAACATTAGAATTCACCTAGACGAGGAAGAGCCGAAGCCCAAACCATGTGAGACGGCTTGCTAGGCCGTCTCAGGCCATTTTCCCTTGTCGCTTGGCCTTCAGCGGATGATATGAACTTTAATCTATTCTCCTATCATTTGTTGGGCCTTTTTGTATATATTTTGGCCTATGATTTTCTCTATATATTTCCGTTTTCAAACTTCTTGAGTAGACAATCACACTCGGGATTCATAACCCTAGTTACGGTTAAGTGTTTCTTTTTCCGTAATCTTGTTTCTATACTTTGAGTTTTACTATATGCAAAGACTCTTCTTTTCATCTGACTTCTTGAATCGATTCTTGTCTGGCTAAATCTCTTTTGATATATGGGGTTTGTTGAACCCTATGATGTATCGATGGTGATTGTTTATAAGAATTTTTGAATGAGTATTAGAAGGTATATATTTCTTTTCAAGTGATTTTTTTCATCTTTTTATTTACCTTCGAAAGAAATGGTATTTATAAAGGATTTAGATAAAAGAACCTGCGCTAACCGGAAGAGGTTATTTTATTAGATTTATTGAAAATAACTTGGTTTTGAAAGTAGAGATTTATCATAGCCTCAAGGATTTTTAACTGTTGTAGAAAGTTTCCGTCTATGCACCTTTTCTAGCTTGCCCTAACCAGCAAGGCTTGTTTTGCTCTTTTCGACTTCTAAGTTCTTAAATGGTGTTCCTTTTTACTTGACACATCCACCGTTTGATGACGCAATCAAGTTGGTTAGCAAAATCTTTGTTTGTTTATGTCAAAGGCTATTTTAAGATGGTTACCTACATAATTGTTGATTGAAGTTCATTATTAACATAATGGTTACCTATTGATTCATTGTAGCGGTGATTCTGGCTTCCTTAGCTCTTCTCCAAAGATATAATCTCACATCTTGTTACATATGATACCAATTGTTATATTTGCCACTAGTGATTCCTACAACATATATTTTCCATTCTTTTCTCCCTTTAGCTTAGTATATTTGTTTATTGCTCCAACCAATACAAACGTAGTTCTTGTGAATTCGACACTCGATTTAGTACAACCCGACTGCGTCATCCTTGTGGCAGGTTTTAAGACCTTCAAATGCATGAACTTGATTGAAGAGTCGAATAAATAAATTATTTTAGATTATAAATATCAAATATAGGAACTACATATTTTAAGTTTATAGTACTTAATTCTTGGAAAATTTATGCTAGATTCATGTTGTATAAATAAGAAATTTGTAATGGTTGTTCAAACAAGTTATAAAGCAAAAAATTGAATAAAGTTTTTTAAATACTATTGTTCTTCCTCTTCAAATATTTACATTTTATTTATCCCCACAATTTATATCAACATTACAAAGTCCTTATTGGATCGCATATCCTTCCTCTTCAAACATAAACTATGAGAAAGAGATATCCCTATTTGATTGCATCTCCTTCCTCTGTCCATCTTGAGCTTTTTTGTTTTGTTTCATTTGCCCTCCTAAATTCATTACCAAAAATCTCCTCATTGTTAAAATAAAAGAATAATTAAATTATCAATTAGTAATAATATTAAGATATTTTAGATTTTTCCTGATTTTACGTAATATTTTATTATTCTTTTATATGCTTGTAATTCCCTATATCTTTAATGATATGTGCCACCAACATTTGTGGGTTTATCAAACCCTATATTTGTCATGATATCAGAGCTTTTTGCCTAATGGCACTCGATCCAACCTATACATGTGTCATACTTCCATGGCCATGTCCATCACCCCCTTCCACCAACTTAAAGCCGGGATTGTCCGGATCTCTATCCACATCGGCTTAATCCAATTTCTAACCTTCAAGTATCGGTATTCTCCCGAACGAAATTCGGTCTCATCCGAACGCAAAAACCTCAATATTATACGAAAGCATCATAGCCTCGTCCGACAGCAACATTGGATTCATCCGAAGCATCTAAGTCAGATTGACGTCGTCCAACAAACACAATCGGGATCAACTTTTGTCCGAAAATAAACTCAGGCTTAACCCATACAAAGTTGGTGCTTTCAATGAAACGACTTCTTGCCCTCTTTCACGTCATCACGTAAATTTTATAAAAAATTATTTATAATATTTCCTCTGTAATTATTTTTGTTCAGTTTTCAGGGTTTGAAAACTCTTGCTTCAACTACGAGGCATATTAAGAAATAATAATTACATTATCAATTAGTGATGATATTAAAATATTTTAGGTTATTTCACAATTTTACGTAATATTTTATCATCAATTTATATACTTGTAATTCTCTATATAAACCGTCAATGATATTATGTGTATTTTATCGCCAACATTTGTGAATTTATTAAATTCTAGATTTGACACTCACTCTCGACGGTGTTGATCCGGGATTGTGGATCCACCTCCATGTTGATCCGACGTGGATAAACAACCTTCACCAGAATGCACAAATCTGAGTCTTTTAGTTACTAGAATTTTCCACATACACATTATTTGACGGGGACATAATTCCACAAGTGATTTTGTGAATTTTCCTTTAGGTACCGGTCACTTTCCCTTTTTATCGCAGACATAAACTAAAACAAAATGACATCACCTCCAGCTTGAACGTTCCACCACAAGTGATTTCGTGATATTCTTTATTGGTCAATTTCATTGTTACAATGCTTTTCCTTTTTGTACAGTGAATGTCACATGAATCCCAAGAAAGCGAAAACTGTGTACCAAAGGTCGAAAAGTTCACAAAAGCAAATTGCACCTTATTTATCTCTTTATAAACAAAGAGAAAGAGCTCTGAAGACCAACAAACTCATTCCTAAATTCCCCTGTTTTGTTCTCTGTTTCCCCTGTTTCCCCTGTTTCAGGTGTCATCTCTGTAATGGAGCAATGCAGCTCTCTTGGATGGGTCTATTGCAGTGAGCAAGAGGTAAATAACCATCATAATCTCATTTGTGGTTCTGGTCTTGTCTTTATTGCCAAGATCTCAAGGATGTTTACTCTGTATCTGAAACAGAGTATAGGTGAGCTGAAAAGATTCCTAGTTCAAACCACAATGGAATTGGAGGCGACGGTGATGGCAGCTCAAGACGAAATTTCAAGAAAAGACGAGGAAATGATCCACATGAAGAATTTGTTAATGGTAGCCATTAAAGAAAGAGATGAAGCTCAACTTAAATGTCAAAAGCTCCTCGTTGAAAAGCTCTGTATTCAAAAGCAGCTTCAGCAAATGCAGAAAAAGAGCGAATTAGTAGTGGAAGCAAACACCGGCAGCCTCTCCTCTTCCGATAGTGAAGACAGCATCATCTCCGAGCCGGCGAACCCTCAACTACCCTCTGACCTAATTGGTACGAAATGTCAGATTATATGTAAATCATTTTCAGAAATTGATTTGAGGCTTTTTTTTTCCCGGTGTTCTAGGTAAGCAAAGGGCATTGCCAGAGAAAGGAAAGCTGTTGCAGGCGGTGATGGCAGCGGGACCGACGCTACAGACTCTGTTACTGGCTGGGCCGCTGCCGCAGTGGCAACACCCGCCACCTCAGCTTAGCACAATGGAGATTCCTCCGGCTTTACAACCACCGAGAAGGTTTAATTAACAGCTTTAATTGACAGCTTTGGTAGCAGCCATTGAAGCCCAGTTGAGTTTTTGTGTGCTGGTTTTTTTCTTTCTTTAGTCTCGTTAGTTACTGAAATGTTTAAGCTAGGTAAGCCTAATCGACATGGGCTAATTCAAATATAGTTTAGAGATTTTACAGGCCATATCAGCCTTGATTGTATACTAATACATCCTTAAACAGTTGGTTTAAAGGATGATATAGATGATAATGATGATGACTATATTGTAATTTTGTTGCACTTTCTCCCATGCAAGGAGATATGGGGGTCCCAAAATGATTTTGAGAAGAAGATATCATACTTCATTATTTGGTATTGGGTGTGTTATCCGTACAAATTAAGGCATGCATAATTGTGTATTTGTGAGAGGTAAACATATGTATGATTACATTAGATAAAGAGTGTGCTTTTGGGTCAGTATGCTGCTTTTCCTTTCTTTTTTTATTTATTTAGATTAAAGTTGAAACAAAAATGATGCTTGTAAGGCAACAAGAAACAAGAGAAATCATTCTTGGATCCTCCTTTTACATCTGCTCACATCCTTCCATGGTGTGTCTGCCACCAATTTGCACAAGCCTTCATAACGGGTGAAGAGTGCATTTTGATATTGATTAGCTATTACTTAAACTTGTTCAGCGATGCATGCCAGGAAATTAAATTGGATTAATCATGATTAGGAATCAACTATACGTTATACTTGACCATATCCCAATCGGTATATTAATAAGACTATTAATGTAATATGTGTTTATACTAATTATCTTATTTCTATAAATATATATAAAAAAAACTAATTTTCTTATTCACTCCATCAATATGAATCGGGAAGTTTGCATAAGAAAAGTCTTTATTTGTATCCCTTATACAAATGAGAACTCCACTAATTTTTAATAAATTTTAATTCTAAAAACAATTAATCATCCCCGTAAAATCATCCTCAATCGCAAGAATTTACATCCGAAACTCTTGATTGGC
This sequence comes from Fagopyrum tataricum, assembly GCA_002319775.1. Lineage (NCBI taxonomy): Eukaryota > Viridiplantae > Streptophyta > Magnoliopsida > Caryophyllales > Polygonaceae > Fagopyrum > Fagopyrum tataricum. The sequence continues at coordinate 23,109,331 of CM008280.1, forward strand.
GGCTAAAAGCCTAACCTTCCGTGCCGCCGCCAGTGCCCTCCGATCCGTTGGCGACCTCCACAAGCCTCCCTTCGTCCAGTGACTCCCTCACTACGACCTCCTTGACTAGCACAGACTAGTAGTCTCTTGCATCCTTGCCACCTTTATATACACACACTTCATCGAGTTTAGCGTCTCCAACAATCCCTTAGGTGTCCTCATCGGCGATTTCGGCGGGACAACATCGGCGTTTAATTCACCCGAGGAATTTAGTTTGATACGGTTGTGTTGATCTTGTTGAAGGTTATTACACTTCTTGGCGAGCCTGGTGGCACCGTGCTTAGCGTAGAGGGCAACAACGGTGAAGATGGAGATGAAGAGTACGATTGCTAGTGGCACCGACGGGACGAAGCTTTCTCCGGCGGCAGGTGGTAATTGAAGAACCATGGCTCTTCTAACTACAAAAACTCCCATAGGAAGACAACTAGGGTTTTCTACATTTTGGTTTAATTACACAAAAACTCTCATATTTTTATTTATATTAATATCCCAAACTTTAAAAGCTTACAAATATTGGTTAATTATTAATGAAATCGAGTAATTGTATCCCATAGTAATTACAGAAATAATATTGTTTATTAATATTATGTATTGACATTATGTCTTATGTCTTGAAATTATGTATTAACATTGTGTAATTTAAATTGGGTATCATATTGAATAATTTAAATTGGCTATAAACATTATGTATTGACATTGTGTATTATCTTTTGTATTAAATTTAGATTTTAAGTATAATTTTACAAAAAATAACAACTAAAAACTCAAGTTCATTAGTCCAATTGGTAAAAGGGTGGACTTGTCAACTAGGGTTCGAAACCCACTAACAACAAAATTTGTATTTTCGATCTTGTATAAACGATTGGGCCTTGGCCTTGTGTAACTTGATTGGGCGATAAGGTAGTGTAACTCAATTGGGAGCCTTAGGTCGTGTAACTTGGTTGCGCTTTGGTTGTGTAAATCGAAATTACCCAACTCACCCATGATGTTTCTATATGATACAAATGAGTCTACGTGATGCTACATTATACAAAATAGACCTACTTACCAACTCACCCATTAATTTCCCAATGTCCAACTTTCAGTCTATAATTTAGTTTATTGGTGGATTCATTGATTAAGTAGGTCTCATTTAATTAAGATAAACTTAAAATAAAAAAAAAGGAGAGAGGTTATCATTGATTCATGGATAAAGGATGAAGAAATAAAAACGATCATACCCATTTTTCCACTTTGATTGATATAGCAGTCTAGCCAAGTGACAATATGACCCACTTATTCTTGACAATGGACTTCGCACACTGTCGAACCGATCCACAACGTTGTCGAGTCCAGCTTTTAAAGAATTTGGCCAATGGACGAAGATTTATCCTATCTTTCTATTCTCTTATCTTTTTCTGGAGTAATATTTTAGCTCGTACAATAGAGTTATTAATACACTTCAAGAATTTAGGAAGACTCGATGATTGTTTAGTTGACGACAATGAAAGATATACATATTTGATGTGGAAAGACCTTGAAAATGGCGTAGGGATTAAGTTGATGCAGGTTGAGTAGATGATCTTTTTCTATGGATATGTCACACAAAAGGCAGAAGAGGAAGATTGATATATGGCCGGTTCAACTAGTCAATACACGTATAACAAGTATACCCACTAGATGAACACCATATACACCCCAAGAGAAAGGGTTGTGTCCCGGTAAATATATAGTCTCCGGTCAAACGTTGTCTCCCTGAGTACTATGTTATCCTCCCCTTACTCTAAGAAGTTTTATAAGAAAGATGCAAGTGTTGTAAAAGAAACCAAAAAGGTGCGATCAAGTGATCGACTTAAGACACTTCAAGAGTGATTTGGTCAAGTGACCTCAGTCGAGTCCCCTTGGTATTCAATCGAGTTATAATGACAACTTCGACCGAGTGAATTTCTTGTAGCTTTTGGCTCGGATCGAGTAAAAAGATGAGGAATGCTAAAGATGAAATCAAGTATGAGAAACGACTAGGATTTGGGATTAATTCTCCCAATTCTTGCTAATGCAATATTCATACACATTATAATGCCAAAGAGTGAGAGTTATTTACTCAAATGCTCAAATAAATGATTACGAAACAGTTGTATACATGGATAGATCAATGCAAATCTAAGCATGCTAGTCAAGCCAACATAGTACCACACATGGTGTTTGCTATTGGTAAAATGTTATTGGCTTTCCTAAATCATAAGGATCTAAAGTGGACTTACACTTCACAAATTAGCAATCAATTATTCCTCATATGGTGTTTGCTATTGAAATAATTGAAATATTAATCCTAGCGACATAGACGTCTACAAACTGCATCACTAGATTATTAAATTACTTATGAGTCTCATTCATACTAGCCGGCCAATTAACAACACATAAGATCATGCTTAAGAACCAAACAAAGTGCATATAGGAACAATCTAAGCTAGGTTTAGGATTTGACTTTCATATTAGCTAAAACATGAATCCTAGTGTTCTAATCGATTTTTAACCTCCTATATGCTTACTATCATGCTTTGATACTTACTTAAATTCTCAGCATTATACAAATATTACATAACTTCGGATTGGGATTTTCACTCCAATCCCTAGTATACGACTACTTATTCATGTCGAGTGATCATGCAAGCACAACAATCTAACAATCAATCATGGAATCCATAAAATCGAGAGAGATGATTACCAAAGAACTAAGAGAGAATTGGATTACCAATCATGGAAAGTAGCAATAGGTCCAGCTTGTAGTTGACACAATTCCGCCTCAACTCGGTACAAACTCTTACAACTTGGGCGGAACTTGAAAAAACTCAGTCAACTCAGCGCTAAACTAAGGAGACTCGGCTCCAAAAATGAGAGAAAACTAAGAGAGATTTGTGGAGTAGTGAATTGGTATCCCTTACAATGCATTTAAGCCTCTTTAAATAGGCTGAAAATGGAAGGAATTTGGCACTGATCACTGGCAAGAATTGGCATGTATTGCCAACACCAACACCAAGAGAATCTATAACCATCGTCACGTGGCGAGCTGGTTGTAACAACACTACACATCGATCGATTCGATCTTGAAGTGACTCAACTCACGTTGAAAAGTAAGTCAGTTACACTATTGTCTTCTTGAGTCGAGTAGGTTGCCTAACTCGACCGCAAATCGAATGACAATTGACATGTCTTCTACCTTGTCTCGATGTCTTGCTCTTGAGAGAGCCTAAGTCTTTAGGCCCGATTCGATTCCTCCTTATTTGTGTGAGTGAAAGAGAGCCTTCAGTAGGGTTGCATAGGCAACTCGACATTCTGGAATTGCATCTCCGAATGATCTTTTGCCATTATTTCTTCTACTTTAATGTTCCGGGGTTTCTCTTTGATACTTCTTTCATTTATTCTAGCTTTGATGAAGAGAGGGTTGTTTTCTTGAGTCATTGTATGTCCATTTATACTCCACTTTACCTAAGCACAAAAGACAAGCGGGAGTAGACATTCTTTGATGCAAATAAGCTCTAGCAAAGAAGTAAATGCCTAAACCCATGTATATATACTAAAAATACATGAAAACAACACTACAAAAGACAACATAAAAACATGCTATCAAAATACCCCATACTTAGACATTTACTTGTCCCCGAGTAAACATATAAACACAAAAGTGAAAATAAAGAAAGAAAAGAAAATCTTTTTGGAGCATGCTTCTTTTTGGATCACTTTTCAGTTTATTCATTACCATGGCAAGGCATTATGGACATGTAAGAATATAAAAAAAAAACCATAGAAATCAACAAGCAAGAATATATGCTAACTAATCAATCATAAAATCTATAGTCAAGAATCCTATGTTTCACAACTTAATCATGCTACTTTTAGGTTTTATTTGATGATTGCACATGCCTTGTATTGTGTTTCTTAATGATGCAAAATATAACTAAAGTCTTATACAAGTTTAAGTACACTTAGGCATGATTGGGTCCTTTATAATTCATTTCTCGTGGGACTTGACCTAACAAATAAGAACCTTCATGCTTCTTTTTTACATGGTAATACATTCACTTGCATTCATACATTGATGTGCAATACTTTGCCTCATTGGCATAAAAACAAAATAAAAACCTCCATGCTTCTTTTCTATGGCTTTTCTTGCCGTTTCAATTTATATGTCTTTCGCCTTACGGGATAATATTTTTCACTCAAGTAAGTGTCAACCATTGTAAGCTTCCCTATGCCTAAACAATTGAGAGTTCATAACCAATACACACTATCATGGACCTAAACAAGTGCTTACTTTAGATCAAATTTCTTTTTCACTAGATTCACTAAGTCATACATTAACCAATAGAATTCATAAGTGCTCAACTAAATTCATCAATCATATACATTTTATGTACTAACTAATTAACATGCTTATTGCAAAATAAACTATACAGCTTATCCTCAAACCTATGCAGCTTATTGTCAAACAAGTCCTCCAACTATTGTCATGGATTTTGTTTGCCGTTTTACGCACCCTATAAACCCCTATCAAAAATAGATAGAAATTCACATGAATGCACAAAACTGAGCAATCTCTGCTTTAAATTTATAAACTCACAATATCTACTCTGAAATTGCAGCGAACCCACAATGTATGGATCTATCACAATATAGAGCAAGTATTCCGAGATCGATCTCAAGGACTAAGTTAGATGAGATATGAAAATGATCAATTATAGTATAAATCAAGAAACAAGAAAGAGGTTGGAAAAGAAGGGAAAGAAATCCAAAAGATTTTGGAAAGTTTTGTAGATTCGCAATCAATAATAGATTGATTGAAAATGAAATTCTAACAACTAACTAACTAAAGAATATATATGGAAATAAATGCAGTTCCAAGGATTAAAATCATTATTTATACCCATAGGACTCAAGATTATATTTCTCACGTGGCATATATATAAGGTTGAAGAGCATAGGATGAATGTTTCTTAAATGTATGTTCTTTTACAGTGACGACTGAAGAACATAAAGGTCCGCAACCTAATATCTATAGCTTTCAAGGTAAAGAGGGAGAAAAAAAAAACAAACCTCATTCTTTCAATCAAGGAAACACAATAACCCTTTACGAATACATCTCAGGAATTATTGTCTCAAAGGAAGGAACAATGACACATTCAATCCAATAAAGGTTAGTCCTTTATAAAAGAGATAGATCACAACAAATCAACACAGTGCTCAGTACTTGTAGGAAGTCACCAACATAGTGCTCGATACTTGTTCAGTTGGAAGCCTTATTTGAGTCCACAAGTGCACACCCCAATTGGGTAGAATAATGCATCAATATACCCTTGTTGATCACAAGTGCATGCCCTATTTACCTTCCCCATAAGATATATATGCTAGAGAGGGGTAAGATCACGTTGAAATTGTTGGAGATAATCTGTCCCACATCGAAAGATTGGGACTACCCAGCCTAGTATATAAGCTCGGTGGGCTACTCCTCCTATTGCCAATTGGTTTTTGGATGGAACCTCATCGGGTTTATGTGTTGGGCTTGGGCCTAACGCGCATGTGCGCTCGGATGCACACGACCCCGCTCTACCAGGTCCATCTGTATCGGACTTTGACATGGTATCAGAGCAGTTCGATCTCTCGGATCCCGACTTATCGGTTTTTCGACCTTAAAGAACTAATTGCGGGCATGGACAATAATAGTCCGTCCGATTGTGCTAGCCGGCCTTAAGGCATGCCGTCAACTTATCGGCGTCTAAATCTACCATTGTCACCGATTGACTGGTTGTCCTATCAATCCAGTGTTGTCACCGATCTACTGGTGGTTTTGTTGGTCTATATGTGGTGTTACAACTCTATCGGTGTCCTTGTTGTTGACGGAGATAATAAGATGTTTCAGTCTTCAACGTAGTTCGCCTACCCACGCTTTGACTGCGGGGGAGTATTGGAAGATAAATAAGAGAATATTATAATATATTTCTATTAAATGAATAACGATATTATCTCGTTATTTTAGGAAGTATATATTTTACCTTCATCTTTTATAATATTTCTTATGATTTTAATATTCTCTTGTAACCCTATAAATAGGGAATAATAATATTAATACATTGTGTGGTTTTATCCCACCATAAATCTTTCATGGTATCAGAGTGGTTAGCCTATATGTGGCTCGCGATCCTAACCTGTGGACAAGTGCAACTCGGTCTATATCCTCTAGTTGCACTTGCGGGGGCGTGTTGGAGATAATCTGTCCCACATCGAAAGATTGAGACTACCCAGCCTAGTATATAAGCTCGGTGGGCTACTCCTCATATTGTCAATTGGTTTTAGGATGGAACCTCATCGGGTTTATGTGTTGGGCTTGGGCCTAACGTGCATGTGCGCTCGGATGCACACGACCCCCGCTCTACCAGGTCCGACTGTATCGGACTTTAATAGAAATACCACATCAACGTCCAAGTAAACACTTTGCCAAAGGTTTGGAAAAAACTGTCAACTTCATTGTTCTAAGTAAACAAGGAAACATAAAGAGAACCAGATCCCTTTATGTACATAAAAAAGCATACAGATATACTGATTTGCACCAAACTACAAACGCCTACATGCATTCTTCCGGCTAACAAAAAATTTTAATTGAATTCAAATACATACAGACAAGTATAGATGCCTCACGAAGATAGATGAGCAAATGATTCAACAATGAAATGTACTTTCGGACTTCTAGCCTGAAGTTTTGAAGCAATTGTTATTGGAGTAGTCGCACTGAAAATGTCCTGATGCGGGGATAATCCCGCTAGAACTCGATCTAGGTGCAAATGACTCCGTTTGAAACCAAAACTAAGACCAAACGTTGAACAAGACACAAGAAAAGAGGATAATTCAAAGAAGAAAGAACCAACGAGAGAAACAAGAGGAAGAACCTCGATCTAAAGGATTAAGACCCAAAACTCCGTCAATCCTCAACCCAATCCACACTACAACCTTACACAAGCCTTCTAATCAAGACAAGCACAAGGAGGAGGCGAGTGAAGGTTTGAAGCACCAATCTCGGGATCGACACAAGCAAACTCAGCCAAGCTTAACAACTCACAACGATATGCCAACCAAAAGCTCTATCTCTTCATTGATTTTGTAGGAATAAACAATGTCTTTGCAAATGAATAACGTTACTAGAAAAGAAACTAAGGAGGCTATTTATAGGCACTCCTATCCTAAAAGAAAAAGGTAAAATAAAAGCAACAATATAATTTACGAAATTAAAGAGAGCTCCCTAAATTATAGCAAAAACACAAGTCTTCCCTAAGTTATAACAAAAATAGGGATTCGGCTATCTCGGTCTCCATCTCGGTGTCGTTTAACAAACCCGGCCGAGATCCGGATCATGTCACGCCTGGCGCTTTGCTCCTTGTTCCGTCCGTCCGCTCCTCGCTCCTTTTGCCCGCCGTCCGCTCCTCGCTCCGCTTGCCTGCCGTCCGCTCCTTTGCCGCTAGGGTTTTGAACTCTAACTTCAAACTCATTCCTAGGATAATCCAACGTCTGCATGACCGTCGTATTTGGTACATTCGGAGCTTGTGTAAGACCTTGTGTAGGGATATGTCCTTGTGTAGGGATATGTTCTTGTGTAGGCTCTATAGAGGATGGTCCTCCATCATGTCCCCTGCTAGAAGTAACTTTTAATTCCATTATGGCTTCATATAGCTTCTAGTACTAGCACATTTTCCCTTGTTAACCAATCAAACTAGTGAGCACCTTTCACTTCAACAACAGCAAGGGACACAGAGTTCAATGTAAACAATGAATGCATGCCAGCGTATGTTTTCTTATCAGTGATGACATGAAAATCTACCTTATCCGGCTTTGAAGATGAGTGGATGGTGGAACTAACCACAACTAAGGCAACCGATATATTGTTAGTTGCAACACAAAATGAAAATACGAGTTATCAGACAATAGTGAAAGCAATTCTGGGGCAGGCAACTGTTTCGGTCAAATCCAAGGAAAGACAATGGATCCCTTTGGAATTGCGCTTGCAACAAAGTTTTTATTCATAAACTCTACAAACTTTGATTCCCTTGTATCCCTCTTAAAATTATCCATCTACATACAAAAAAAAATCTATATCTCAGTGACATAAAGCATTTTACCAGTCTGATTAAATCAAAATGTTCTACGCAAAAATGTAACTGAGGAAAATGATAAAATAAGAACTAAGTTTTCTTATAGAAGAATGTAATTAACAAAAACAAGCTAGATATTGCAGGGCACACTGAATTGTAACCTCAAAATCGAATTAAAGATAACAAAAATAGAAGAATACCTACATCAATCACTCATTCTTCAGTCTGTCATTCGTTTATTCAAACACAATAATGGATATGGGTTAATTCTTCAACCGTTGTAATGAAAACATTCAGGTATGAAGTTCTTGGGGCAATTCGCAGTTCGCGGGAGATTTAGGGTTACTCTTCTTCAAATATCCCAGACGTTAGTAACCCGCGGTATATAATTAAATTTTTAAACAAATATCCTGGTTGTGATGCATTTGCCTTACTACTACTTAATTCTTCAATCTTATACCTCGGATATATTACTTTCCGGCATATAAAGTCCCAACTCTATTTTTTTCATTTTTCACATGGACTTTATTGTAACACCCCAAATCCGTAGCACTCGGAGTGCTACTGGGATAGGATCTCACAATGGATCCTGATCCTAGCCTGACAACAATTTCACTGATCTTACAACAAGGCACCGATAGATTAAAACAAAACATGAAACTGATATATATATATATATATATATATATATATATATATATATATATATATATATATATATAGATATCAAAAGGTAATACAATGTACCGCTGAGTACAATTAAAACCAAACTGTACATCAAAATAACCCATATCCCCGATACCGCCCCAGTGTACGGAGCCCTCAGCGGATCACCCACTCTGGATCACTTTGCAGCTCTCCTATCCTACAAAGTGTCTACAACACGGTATGAAACCGTTAGCTAACCATACACAAATATAGGAATATGCTAGAGCACAAACACACATCAGAAATCTTAACACATCATCATGCTTTCATACATTTACCCGGTTCATTATCTTTATAAAGTTCAGCAATCAACTCGTATATAAATATCCATATAAACATAAGTGACACGAGGAATATAACCCTCGCCTCTGGGTACTATAACCAGCTGGAATGGTGCCTGGAACACCTCCCCGTGTACCCTAAGGGAATGGAGAGTGCCCGAACCGTTTACCAGGTCTAGCCTTACCACAAAGAACCCCCAACTCCCAGCGGGATGAATGGAAAAGTTGTCACAACCCTACAATGGGCAATCAATATATCATAGGTCGGTGACCATCATAACACATGCTATAAACATATAACACACACCACTCATGCACAACATCCTATAAAGGAATGGCAACTAAGTAAGTCCCACGGACTTACCTCAACTTCGTAGTCGTCTCACTGGATCAACCTCAACTTAGTCCACTCCAACTGGAGGATAACACGGCCTATACAAGGCATACATATATATCAAACTCCTATCACACAAAGGGTCACACCTAGACCCAAGGGATCCATAAGGGATCATATCCAACTCGTAAACCTCAAAGCCCTAACCGGCAATTACATATCATACTCGTCAACATCCGAATCCTAGCATGGTACTAAGTTCCTCATACAAGAAAGGAAAGGAACTACCTAACTATAGGTAGTCCCGGGACAAAACGCACCTGCGTGAACTAAGGACGCAGGGGCGGAGGAGATCACCCGCAGGCGCGGCAAGTACAATCCGCAGGGGCGGTGACAAGGAACGCTGGCAAGCGCAGGCACGATGCAGGCGCTGTGACACGGTAACCGCGGGGGCAGTGACTCTCGGCCGCGGGGCGGCGACAATGCAAAAAGCAAACTCGCGGCTTCTCCTTAGCACTTCACGTGATCAATCACGTCCACTCTTTTCCAGATTCATACACAGGTCAAAACATACACATACAAACATCAAACCTACATTCAAACATCTAATCCTAAGCTAAGGAAGAAGAAAAACAAGAAAGGAAGAAGAAAGAATGAAGAAGCAAGGAGGAAGAAGCTTACCACAGTTGTGGTTAGCTAAGGTACTGAACACCAACACTCACTGGCTTCCAAGCACAGCAACACTCATAGTCATCAATTACAAAAGCCACAACAGATCCAAACTCAAACCAAACTCTTCCAAACCAAGAACAAGATCAAGAGGAAACAAGGGAGAAGCAAGAAGGACGTGAACTGGATTAGAAAAGTGAGGAAACCCTTGCTCAGCAAGGTGAAACGAAGAAGGTAAAGGAAGGTAAAGCATAGGTCAAGGGTCAACAAAACCGGCTGCAGCCGCCGGAAACCGCAGGGGCGGGTTTCCTGGCCGCAGGGGCGGAACAACAGGGGAGCCGCAGTGTGGTCCGGCTCAACAAAAGTGTGGTCCGGCTCAACCACCAAATCCTCATAACTCACGATGTGTCTCGGATCTGGTATATACTCTCTCAGCTGAGACACGTGAATTACAAGGTAAAGCATAGGTCAAGGGTCAACAAAACCGGCTGCAGGCGCCGGAAACCGCAGGGGCGGGTTTCCTGGCCGCAGGGGCGGAACAACAGGGGAGCCGCAGGGGCGGCCTCACAGACCCGCGGGGGCGGCTAAGACCAAAACTCGCTCCCAAAACTAAGGCTCTTACATTTATACCTCGTAGTTAGTGCGCCCGGGGAATATTAGGGTAGTATAAACCTTTTTTTTTGTAGTAGTGTGAATCTAAACACAAATAGAAACAAACATAACAACATATAACATCATACTCTCGCACTATTTGTCACACATCAATCAATTTAGTCTTATTATGGATGTAATTAACACAAATAGAGAATTGATCATGTTTTCTCTCTTGATCATCTCTAAGCATTCATCCTAGAAGTATAACAATGCATAATCTACTAAGTTTCACCTACCGGTCTTAAGTGATAAGGTTAACCTATCATTTGATCACACAATCATGGATCAATAGAATGCTTAACAAGTAAATCAAGGTTAGAAAACCTAAATCACCAGCTTATAAAACAAACCCAACATGAGAGTTATGAACCTAGTTTATTAAATTTCCCAAATGTAACGTTAGCATGCATCATTTTTGTAACACCACAAATCCATAGGACTCGAGGTGCTACTGGGCTATGATCTCACAATGGATCCTGACCCTAGCCTGACAACAAGTTCAATGAATCTTACAACAAGGCACCAATGGATTAAATACAAAACATCAAACTGTTATAAAAGTATCAAAAGGTTTATACAAGTACTGTTGAGTACAACAAAACATAACCATATACATAGTCAAAAGATCCCATCCCACGAGGACGACCCAATGTACGGAGCCCTCAGTAGATCACCCCTCTGGATCACTCTGCAGTTCTCCTAACCTGCAAATGATCTACAACACAGTATAAAACCGTTAGCTAACCATACAAATATATAAGAGATGCAGAGTACAAACACACATCAAAGAAGGCTAAACACGTCAACATGATATCACACATTTACCCGGTTCATTATCTTGATAAAGTCCAACACTCAACTCATATATATATCAATATAAACATATGGGACACGAGGAATATATAATCCTCGCCTTTGGGTCCAATAGCCAGCTGGAATGGTGCCTGGAACACCTCCCCGTGTACCCTAAGGGAATGGAGAGTGCCCGAACCGTTTACCAGGTCTGGCCTGCCTACAGAGAACCTCCCAGACTCCCGGCGGGATGAAAGGGAAAGTTATCACGGCCCTACAATGGGAAAGCAATATACCATAAATCGGTAATAAACCATAACACCTACTATCAAGCATATACCACACACCACTCATGCACACATCCAATATAGGGATGACAACTAAGTAAGTCTCACGGACTTACCTAAACCTCGAAGTCGTCTCAACTCGATCAACCCTCAAACACGGTCCACTCCAATTTGGAGGACAACACTGCCCAGTAACAAGGCATAACGAAACGTACTCATCAACAATCTATCCTCAACATATACCTAGCATGCTACTACCACTCATACTAGGAAAGGAAAGGATTTACCTAACTCTAGGTAGACCTAGGACAAGACGCACCTGTGTGACACAAGAGACGCAGGGGCGAAGCAAGGCAACCCACAGTCCCGGCAGGACACAACCACGGGCGCGGTGACAAAGGCCGCAGGCAACGCAGGCATGGCGCGGGCACGGCGCGGGCGATGCGGCACGGATTCCGCAGGGGCGGCGGCTTCCAGGCGCGGGGGCGACGACGGTGCAGAATGTGACCCTGCGATTCCTCTTCGGCTCTTCTCGTGATCAAATCACGTCTTCATCATTCCAGATTCACACACATACATATACATACACATTCCAACATCAAACTATATCCAATTCATCTAATCCTAAGCTAAGGAAGGAAGAACAAGAAAGAAAGAAAGGAAGGAGAAGCAAGAAGCTCACCTCTACTGTTGTGATCACCCAAGGAAAGAACAAACACACTCTCAGCTGGCATCACAGGCTCAACAAACATACACCAAAGCAACCTCAGCAAAGCCACACCACACTCTCTTGCAAACTTCAAGAGAACTCACACACAAGACCAAGGAGAACAAAGGGTGAAGCAAGGAGGACGTAGGAAGGCTGGGAATGAAGTGATGAAGAAGCCCTTGATCAACTAAGGAAAAGAATAAGAGGAGGAAAGGGTAAAGCACGGGTCAAAGGGTCAACAAAGCCGGCTGCAGCTGCCGGAAACCGCAGGGGCGGTTCCCCGAGCCGCAGGGGCGGCACCCAAGCCCGCGGGGGCGGCTAGGCCAAATCTCGGCCAAAGCCAAACTCGGCTAAAGTTCAATCTCGGTCCGAAAAGACTAAGGCTCTTACACCTCACCCCCCTAAAAACAAGTTTCGTCCCGAAACTTGTATAAACCTCAAACCACTCGGACTCACAAGCCGAGGTACCACTCTCTCTATAACCTCATACACAAGCATGGAGGAAAACATCGACTCCAGCAACAGAACACTATCCAAGGCATAAAGGAAAACCATCTCTAGCCAACCAACATCACACTAGCAGGGAGGAACGAACCATCTCCGGCTATAAAAAAATTGCACTAGCACAACAAGATCTAATAAGATCACACATCATATCAAGCTAGTACGAAAATAAACACAACATGGCATATAAGCACATAAGCAAACACTCACCAAGATAGTATTAAGATCTACTCGTAGATCCTACAAGTATATGTATCTTGGCATAGAACTCTGGATAGTTCCTCTAGATATTATCTTCAGTCTCCCAAGTAGCCTCATCAGGTCCACGTCTCGACCACTGTATCCTCAGCATAGGTATGTCCTTCGAACGTAGGCGTCTCATACCTCGTTCTAGGACTGCATTCGGATGCTCAACAAAAGTGTGGTCCGGCTCAACCACCAAATCATCATAACTCACGATGTGTCTTGGATCTGGTATATACTCCCTCAGCTGAGACACGTGAAACAAAGGGTGAACACCCTCTAATCTCGGCGGCAAAGCCAACCTGTAGGTTGCGCTCCCAACCCGATCCAAAATCTCGAACGGTCCCACATATCGGGGGCTCAACTTCCCCTTAAGGCCAAAACGCCTAACACCTCGTGTCGGGGACACTCTCAACCACACATGAGCTCCAACTCTGAACTCTAGAGGTCTACGCCTCCTATCAGCATACGACTTATGATGGCTCTGGGCAGTCAGCATCCGCTCTCGAATCAGTGCTACTCGATCCACATCATCTTGAATCTGATCAGGTGTCAAACCACTAACACTGTTCTGCTCATCCCAGCATAACGGAGTACGGCATCTTTGTCCATACAGTGCCTCATATGGGGCCATCCCAATAGATGCATGTCAGTTGTTGTTGTAGGAGAACTCAACTAGTGGGAGATGATCCGTCCACACTTGTCCCCAATCCAACACACAAGATCGCAGCATATCCTCCAGGGTCTGAATGGTCCTCTCTGACTGACCATCTGTCTGGGGATGGAACGCAGTAGTGAAATGCAAACTCGTCCCTAGGGCAGTCTGAATCTGCTGCCAGAATCTCGAGGTAAATCGTCCATCTCTGTCTGAGACGATCGTCCTCGGTATACCATGAAGTCTCACGATCTGCCTAGTGTACTCCTCAGCTAATCTGCTCACCGGCCACGTCTCCCTGATAGGAATAAAACGTGCCGTCTTCGTCAATATGTCTACTATAACCCAGATGGCATCAAAACTCCGGCTCAGCCTCAGTCCGGTCACAAAATCCATGGTGACGTCCTCCCACTTCCTCTGTGGAACAGGAAGTGGATGGAGCTCACCTCCAGGTCTACAATGCTTTATCTTGACCTGCTGGCAGGTCGCACATTGTGCCACAAATCTGGCCACATCGACCTTCAACCCTCCCCACCAATATAGACGTCTAAGATCTTGATACATCTTACTCGTACCTGGATGTACAGAGTAAGGTGTACAGTGAGCCTCCTGTAAAATCCTCTGTCTCAGTTGTGTATCAGCAGGTACACAGACGCGACCGCGGCGTCTCAAAACTCCATCTGCTCCTAGCAGAAACTGTGGTGCCTCATCCCGAGACATCCTATCTCTGATCCTCATCAAGGTCGGGCAGGTCTCCTGCTTCTGTTGGATCTTACCCAACAGATCAGGTAGAACCTCTGAAGTACTCAGCCGGGCATCCTCATCAGGAAACTGGATGTCCAACTCTAACCAGATCAAATCCCTTTGTAACTATTTCTGAACTATTAGCCTCTCAATCGCCTGCTCTCGAGGCGTCTTCCTACTCAGGGCGTCGACAACAATGTTCGCCTTCCCTAGATGATACAAAATCTCCAGATCAAAATCCTTGATCAGCTCAAGCCACCTACGCTGGCGGTTATTCAATTCCCGCTGCGTGAAAATGTACTTCAGACTCTGATGGTCTGTGAAGATCTGACATGTAACACCATACAGGTAATGTCTCCAGATCTTCAGTGCATGAACTACCGCCGCCAACTCCAGATCATGAGTCGGGTAGTTATCCTCATACGTCTTCAACTGTCTAGACGCATAGGCAATCACTCTGCTCCGCTGCATCAACACACATCCCAAGCCTAGCATGGATGCATCACTGTATACCACAAAATCCTCTGTACCCTCTAGTTGTGCCAAAACAGGAGCAGAAGTCAAACGTCTCTTTAGCTCCTCAAAACTCTGCATACACTGATCAGACCACACAAATCTGGTAGTCTTCCTTAGCAAACTCGTCAGTGGATGGGCAATCACAGAAAATCCCTCCACAAAGCGTCTGTAATAACCGGCTAGGCCAAGGAAACTACGTACTTCCTTGATGTTCGTCGGTGTAGTCCATGCTGCTACTGCCTCTATCTTCGCCGGATCAACCTTGATCCCCTCGGCGGATACAATGTGACCCAGGAATGCTACCTCTGGCATCCAGAACTCGCACTTAGAGAACTTAGCATAAAGTTCTCTATCCCGTAAAACCTGCAATACAGTCCTCAGCTGTTCTGCATGCTCCTCTCTATTGCGAGAGTACACCAGAATATCGTCTATGAAGACCACCACAAACTGATCCAGGAAGTCGATAAAGATGTTGTCAATCAACTCCATAAAAACTGCTGGAGCATTCGTAAGCCCAAATGGCATCACTAAAAACTCGTAGTGTCCATATCTGGTCCGGAATGTTGTCCTGTGCACATCTTGCTCTCTCACCCTCAGCTGGTGATATCCTGAGCACAGGTCAATCCTGGAGAACACTGTCGCTCCCTGATGCTGATCTAACAAGTCATCAATACGCGGCAATGGATACTTGTTCTTGATGGTCACCTTGTTCAGCTCTTTGTAATCAATGCATAATCTCAGCGATCCGTCCTTTTTCCGTACGAAGAGGACAAATGCTCCCCATGGGGACACGCTAGGGCGAATGAAGCCCTTCTCAACCAGCTCCTCAAGTTGCTTCTTCAGCTCCAGCATCTCGACAGGCGTCATCCGGTATGGGGCCTTCGAGATAGGTCTCGTACCAGACTCTAACTCAATACTGAAATCCACACTCCTCTGAGGCGGCAAAGTGGACGGCTCAGCAAATACATCTGCAAAATCAAAGACAACTAGGATATCCACTAATGCTGGACTCTCCCCCTCCTTCATGGCATAACACCAAAAGGCATCACAACCTTGTGCAATCAGCCTAGCTGCCCGTATCGCACTGATAACCATACCTGATTTTCCCAGGTCCCAACCTCGGAAAACCTCTATCTGTCCTAACTCGGTAGAGAGGGTAACAGTCCTCCTACTACATCTAAAACGGCAGAAAGTCTATCCATCCAATCCATACCTAGTATGACTTCCTCATGCTCTAACGGCATGACAAAGAAGTCAACTAGTAACACACGAGTCCCTACAACAATGGGACAGTCACGAATCTCACGGGTACCTCTGACCCTACCACCATCGGGTAACCCTATAATAAAGGGCATCCCCTCAACCGTATCTAGACTCAGACGCTCTACACAAGCATCAGAAATAAAATAATGCGTAACACCAGTATCAAATAAGACTCTAACAGGTAAACCATAAATCAGAATGGTACTTGTAGCAGTGGGCGCAGCTGGCTCCTTTGTACTCCTCATCTCAAAAACTCGGCCTTGTGGCCCTCGGATGTCAGTGGTGCTCCCAACACGACCTCTGCCTCTACTCGGCCCAAGAGCAGATCCATGAGTCGTATGGCGATCTGGGACTCTTTGTTGTCCCTGCATCTGCTGCTGCTGAGGTGGCCTCTGTCCACCTCCTGCTGCACTAGCAGGAGAAGAATCCTACTGTGATGAAGCTCTCCCTCGTCTACAGAAGGTAGCTCTGTGACCAGGTCTGCCACAAGTGAAGCAAGTCACCTGCTGCCTCGTACACTCTGATCTCATATGCCCATACTCACTGCAGTTGAAGCACTGTACTCCCTTATCTCCACCAGAAGGATGACTCTGGCGACTCTGGCCTTGCCCTGAACCAGGAGCTCCACTAGTACCACTGGTCTGCCCAGTCCGCTGTCTCTTCTCAGACCCTCCGGTTTGAGAAGCTCTCCTCTGGCTGACCCTCTCTCTCTCATAATCAGAAGCCCGGTCATGATATTCCATCAGAAAATCACAGTGGAAACCCGCCATATAAGTACGGGTAGTATCCCTCAGTCGTCGGGAAAACAAATACACATGCTGATCTGCAGAAGGTGCAGCTGGACCCAGCAATGCCAGCTCTTCCTGAAATCTGCTCATGGCCTCTGAGACCGGTACATCCTCGAACCCAGCCTCAACAAAGTCTCGCAGTTTCTCCCTCCTCAGCGAGGCAAGGAAGAAACGCTCTCGAATCATAGTCCTCATCTGCTCATAACTGGTAACATGTACTCGTACAGACCTCCACCAGTGTTGCGCCAAATCTCTGAACAGAGTCTGCACCAACTCAATCTGCCTATCAGTTGGACATCTAATAGACTCTAGAGCTGAGTCTACATGTCCTATCCAGAGCTCAACCTCCAACCCTACCTTCCCAGAGAAAGGGGGTACTCCCATCTGATGAAAAGCCTTCAACCAAGTGTTTGGTCGAGGCCCTTTATGCTCCTCTGTAGCCTGAGCAATCTCAGCGGCAGGTGCCGGTGCAGTTGGCACCTGTGTAATGCATGATATCTCTCAGATGATCCCTCCTGTGCTAGCAAATCAGGGGCACGCCTACGCGCTCTGGCAGCCTCCTCAACACGTCTAATGTTCTCGCGGAAGGCGGGTCCCTCCATGGAGACACGATCCGAATCGTCTGACTGGACTCGCTGTGGACCCTGTCTCCCAGCTATCCCGTTCCCAGTCTCAGGGACGACACTCTCAGCAACATACTCAAGGATCTCCTCTGCTGCACGTGGATCAACAACAGGAATCCTACCCCGTCCTCTACCTAGAGGAGGTCTACCTCTACCCCGTCCAGCTACATGTAAGGCTCTAGTCTGAACCATCTGCAGAGGAGACAAACCTAACTTAGAAGGCTATATATATGCCGTATGTATAGATATATATATCAAATCAATCACAACAGAATATCTATATATATCTATACTGTCGAGATCTTCAGAGGGGCGATGGCTCACGTACACGATATCCCAAAACATTTGTACTCATTTCAAAACCAAAACCTTTTGAAAAGTCAGACCCTTTTCGGGTTCTGTTTATTTATCTATTCGACCTTTATCGCAGATTACTAATGCCATTGTTGTCAACCTGGGCTCTGATACCAACTTTGTAACACCCCAAACCATAGGACTCAAGGAGCTATTGGGCTAGGATCTCACAATGGATCCTGACCCTAGCCTGACAACAAGTTCACTGAATCTTACAACAAGGCACCAATAGATTAAATACGAAACATCAAACTGTTATAAAAGTATCAAAAGGTTTATACAAGTACTGTTGAGTACAACAAAACATAACCATATACATAGTCAAAAGATCCCATCCCACGAGGACGACCCAGTGTACGGAGCCCTCAGCAGATCACCCCTCTGGATCACTCTGCAGTTCTCCTAACCTACAAAGGATCTACAACACGGTATAAAACCAATAGCTAACCATACACATATATAAGAGATGCAAAACACAAACACACATCAAAGAATACTAAACACGTCAACATGATATCACACATTTACCCGGTTCATTATCTTTATTAAGTAAAACACTCAACTCATATATATATCAATATAAACATATGTGACACGAGGAATATATAATCCTCGCCTCTGGGTCCAATAGCCAGCTGGAATGGTTCCTGGAACACCTCCCCGTGTACCCTAAGGGAATGGAGAGTGCCCGAACCGTTTACCAGGTCTGGCCTGCTTACAGAGAACCTCCTAGACTCCCGGCGGGATGAAAGGGCAAGTTATCACGACCCTACAATGGTCAAGCAATATACCATAGATCGGTAATAAACCATAACACCTGCTATCAAGCATATACCACACACCACTCATGCACACATCCAATATAGGGA
The DNA here is from genome assembly GCA_002319775.1 of Fagopyrum tataricum. NCBI lineage: Eukaryota > Viridiplantae > Streptophyta > Magnoliopsida > Caryophyllales > Polygonaceae > Fagopyrum > Fagopyrum tataricum. The sequence goes on from CM008280.1 coordinate 23,128,477, forward strand.
TGACAACTAAGTAAGTCCCACGGACTTACCTCAACCTCGAAGTCGTCTCAACTCGATTAACACTCAAACACGGTCCACTCCAATCTGGAGGACAACACTGCCCAGCAACAAGGCATAACGAAACATACTCATCAACATTCTATCCTCAACATATACCTAGCATGCTACTACCGCTCATACTAGGAAAGGAAAGGATCTACCTAACTCTAGGTAGATCCAGGACAAGACGCACCTACGTGACACAAGAGACGCAGGGGCGGAGCAAGGCAACCCGCAGGCGCGGCAGGACACAGCCGCGGGCGCGGTGACAACGGCCGCAGGCAACGCAGGCACGGCGCGGGCGCTGCGGAACGGATTCCGCAGGGGCGGTGGCTTCCAGGCGCGGGCGCTGCGGAACGGATTCCGCAGGGGCGGCGGCTTCCAGGCGCGGGGGCGGCGACGGTGCAAAATGTGACCCCGCGATTCCTCTTCGGCTCTTCTCGTGATCAAATCACGTCTTCATCATTCCAGATTCACACACATACATATACATACGCATTCCAACATCAAACTATATCCAATTCATCTAATCCTAAGCTAGGGAAGGAAGAACAAGAAAGAAAGAAAGGAAGGAGAAGCAAGAAGCTCACCTCTACTGTTGTGATCACCCAAGGAAAGAACAAACACACTCTCAGCTGGCATCACAAGCTCAGCAAACATACACCAAAGCAACCTCAGCAAAGCCACACCACACTCTCTTGCAAACTTCAAGAGAACTCACACACAAGGCCAAGGAGAAGAAAGGGTGAAGCAAGGAGGACGTAGGAAGGCTAGGAATGAATTGATGAAGAAGCCCTTGATCAGCTAAGGAAAAGAATAAGAGGAGGAAAGGGTAAAGCACGGGTCAAAGGGTCAACAAAGCCGGCTGCAACCGCCGGAAACTACAGGGGCGGTTCCCTGATCCGCAGGGGCGAAAACCCGCAGGGGCGGCACCCAAGTCCGCGGGGTGGCTAGGCCAAATCTCGGCCAAAGTCAAACTCGGTTAAAGTCCAATCTCGATCCGAAAGACTAAGGCTCTTACAATTTTTCCATCACTTCATGAATAAACACTTAAACAAGCTTAAAAATATGAATCTGGGGCTTTTACCCCAAACCTAGAAATGAGATTACTTACCCATATGAAAATCTAATCTAAACATGGCTTTTCACATATCAAATTAATGATAGATAGAGAATGAATATATAAGGAGAAATTTTAAAAAAATAACCAAGAAAAATGAGTTACCAAGTAGAAAATAGGTGTTTTTTTCTTGAATACTTTATGAACAAGGAAGAACAAATGAAGATTGAAGAACCATCTAAATCTCCAAATTTTTATTCAAATTCTAAAGGAAATTGTTGTAGAAAATGGTTCATGATTCAATCCATGGTTTTATTTGAAGGTGTGGGATGTGGTTCCCTTCACTAAAATCTAAAAGACGTTACAAGTACGAAACAACAAACAATGGCAAACGACAGACAAAAAACACTGTCGTTCAATAAAAAACCCTAGCCGTAACCCCAGAGTCTACAACTCCGCCCACCTATCTCATGATTATCTCCACTCCCTATCTCCGGCTGCCACTTCTAACTGAAGACGGTAAAGGAGTCCTCAACCACCATCAATTTCGCTGCATCTCCTGCGAGTTCGCAAGCCGATCCATACATCTCTTCTTTCCGGCGACACCGAAAGCATGACGGCACCAATGTCTTTCGAATTTCAAATTACTAACCTCTCCGAAGTCTCTTCCTTCGTCGACAAAAGTAGCGGTTCTTCTTTAGGACGTTGTCGGGGCTCCCCTCACCCTGGAAAAAAAAAAGGAGAATCCCCTCTAAGTGGTATCCTCAGAAACGGGCTTCAATCACTCAACTACATCTCCGTTTCATGCTTGAGAAGCTCTGCTTTGTCTGCAACGGAGAGTTATGGGTTGTTTGACACACCTTCTGCAAAAGAAAGAGGGGTCTCTCGGATCCCAAATCTACAATTCGCTTTTGTGAGTGTGAAGAGTGTAAGGATAGATGGAGAAAAAATTTGTTGGATGGTGAGATCTTGACAAAGATGCCTTCAGTGGGACTATTTTTGGTGGCGATCTGTCTCCTACGGAAGAAACAATGAACGAGAGGTCTCTCGTTCATTCTTTTTTCCTTTTATAGCACTTGTATGTGTCCTCCAAAAAGGAAAAAAAAATGAACGAGAACTCGAACTTTTTACTTTTCGACTACGTTTCACACGAAAATTAGGAATACGGGCATATATGCCTTCCTAAACTCCAAATCATTAACCCGAATTAAATGATAATAAGCTTTTAGAACATTAGAGGTATGGGCCGGAGAAACCACTGGACAAACCTCGATGTTGTCTGTAAAATCCACAAGATTAACATTTTAGCATTAGCAGAAACAAAATCCGAAATCCCACCGGATGACCGATCTTGGAAATCGGCGGGTTTTGATAACATGATCTACTGCCCAGCCACAGGAAGGGCGGGGGTTATGTCTTCTATGGAAAGAGTGTCAGCTTCAAAATCAAAGTATAAAATTAATTTACAAAAATGACAGATTTATTTGTGTTAGAATACTTATGTAACAACATGAATAGGAGTATGAATCTCATTTTTGCCTACGCTCCTCCACAAGAAACAACAAAGAACCACATCTGGAACTCTCTATCCACAATTATTCAAGAGTCCACACTCACATGTATATTATTGGGCGACCTAATCGAAATTCAACAACATTCAGAAAAAACTGGAGGAGTAGTAATCAACTCAAGTAGATTTAACAGATTATTGAACTTTAAGAATTCATGTAATATGGTGGACATTCAAACTACTGGTAAGAACTTTACTTGGAGGAAAAGACGGGATGGTCCGAGCTTGAGAGCCAACTGAGGGTCTTGTTGCTAATCATTTCCTTGGATAGGCTACAACAGTGGTGATCTTACTCTTCTTCTTCTTTCCTTCTTTCTTTCCTTCTTCCTTTCCTTCCCCTTAGCTTTGGATTTCACAAGTTGAATCTTGTGTGTTGGAGCTACTAGGCATGTATTAATGTTTGTATGAACATATATGTGTATGTGTTTGGTTGCTAGGCAATAAAGACGTGAATTCATCACGTGAAGAACCGAAGAGGAAGTCGGGGGTTACATTCTGCACTGTCGCTGCCCCTGCGACCCTGCGCCTTAGCGCCGCCATCCCTGCTCCCCAGTGTCGCCGCCCCTACGTGGAAGTGCCGCCGCGCCTGCGCGTTCCGTCACTTCGCTCCTGCGTCTTTCCTGTCACGCAGGTGCGTCTTGTACAGGATCTACCTAGAGTGGTATTGATCCTTTCCTTTCCTAGTATGAGTGGTTTAGTGGCATGCTAGGTGTGTGTTTGAGGATAGGATGACGATGATCTTGATATCGATATGTGCCGGTTATGGCTTTGAGGTTTAGTAGATGTTGAGGTTTATAGGTTGGATATGATCCTTATGGATCCCTTGGGTCTAGGTGTGACCCCTTTGATTGATAGGAGATTTGATATCTCTATATGCCTTGTTATATGCTTGATAGCATGCGATGTTGATTATTACGACCTATGGTTTAGTGACTGCCATTGTAGTGGCCATGACAACTTGCCCTTTCATCCCGTAGAGGAGTTTGGGAGGTTCTCTATAGTCAGGCCAGATCTTGTATATAGGACGGGCACTTACCACTCCTTATGGTATACAGGAAGGTGCTCCTATACCACTCCAGCTGGCTATAGCACTCAGAGGCGAGGATTATATATTCCTCGTGTCACATATATTCATATGCATATATATATATATACACGATTTGAGTGTTGGACTTTATAAAGATGATTAACTGGGTAAATGTGTGATAACATGATTATGTGTTTATGATTACTTGACTTGTGTCTGTGCTTATGCATTATCTTATATATGAATGGTTAGCTAACGGTTTTATACCGTGTTATTGATGCTTTGCAGGTTAGGAGAACTGCAGAGTGATCCAGTTGGGGTGATCCGCTGAGGGCTCCGTACACTAGGTTTTGCGAGGGATATGGGATGATTTTATGATGTATGGATATATGTTTGGTTTGTACTCAGCGGTACTTTTGTATACCTTTTGATATGTATATATTACAGTTTGATGTTTTAGTTTTAATTTATATGTGCCTTGTTGTAAGATCTAGTGAACTTGTTGTCATGCTAGGGTCAGGATCCATTGTGAGATCCTAGCCTAGTAGCTCCCCGAGTCCTACAAATTTGGGGTGTTACATTTTCCTCCTCCTTTGTATTGTTAGGAAAGTCTTGAGTGATAGCTCTCCAACATTTTTCCATTATTAAGATAGCCTTCATTTTGACCTGTCAAATGGCAAAGTCAGTGTTGCTCTCAAAAGGTTTAATCTTTGTTGTGTCACCCCATTCCTAGGACAAAAAAAGAAGAACTTGGTTAGTTTTGTAATTTGTAATGAAAAAACTAAAGAACCGAGTAGAAGAAAAATAAACAAGGAGGAAAGTTTGTTAACAAAACTTCTCCTTGTTAAGCCTTTCATCTTATTCAGTTAGTGATATCTTAACAATTATCTTGGAAACACTTTATATCGGATCTAATTTGAGAATAACACAAGAATCTCCTGAAGAGTGGCTAGAATCTACTCTTGCAAACACTCTTGAAAATTAGAGGTCTTCTAGAGACTCAATAAACGTAGCTACTCTTAAGGTGATCTCCAAAGGAAATGAAGTCAGACGTAAGTGAGGACAATTGGATTTTAGAAGACCAACAGAAAGGGTTATGACTATAGAAAGTTAAGAACCCTTGTTCCTATGGTTCGAACAAAAGAATTAGATCAAGGCAACTAGATTTTATAGAAAGCGTAGCTACTCTTAAGATCTAAAGATATTGAGTAGCAACGGAAGAAGATCTGTTTAAAAAAAAAAGGAAAGCTTCTAAAAAATGATTAAAAAATACCCTAAGATTTGAGTTTTTCTAAAGATATTGAGTAGCACATAACGCTTTATATCTCCGTACAAGAGGAAACGATGACGTTTGGTTAAATGAACTAACTCTTGAAACAAAACCCGGTTCACTCTTTTAATCATCAACCCTTGTAAACTGGTTCCTCAAATTGGTCAAGTGTTCGAGTCTTCAGTGACTCATTTCAATGCTGGATACCCAACCCAAAATTAAAAACTTTATTTAGAAATTTTCAATTAATGGAATTCCAACAAAAGCAAAACTTGACGAAAGAAGGATTGCCGTCACGAGGCATTGTGAACTCTGCAACCATCATCTTGAGGATCTATTCCACCTGCTCTTGGACTATACTCGCACTAAAAAGATTATCGCCAAAATCGATAGAACAATATTAACCGAACTTAACAAAATTAACCTCCAAAATAAAAAAGATCATGTCATCCTACAAGAAATAAAAACAAAATAGGAACAAACAAATTTGCGTGTCTCGCAACTGTATGGTGGAGTATAAGGTTCTTTAGGAACAAAATTATCTTTAATAATGAACCTATGGGCCCTGATAATAAGGTAATTACTTTCATCCTAAACCAAATACATAACTGATTAGGAAGATTATAATATAAAACAACAACCAAAAAATCATATCTCAAACAAACGGAAAAAACACAATACTAAATGAGATAAACCAAAACCCGGCTTCTTTAAACTTAATTTTGATGGATCAAAACTCGATTCGGGAATCACATATGTCGGATATGTTATCCGGAACCACAATGGTGATATTGTTAGCCTCCGGCGCTAAGAAAAATAATTTCAATTCGGTTATAAAAGTCGAAGCTTTTGCCCTCAAAACCAGGTTACAAGAGGCAATCAAACAACAAATTAAAAAGATCGAAATCGAAGGTGATAACCTGTGTGTAATCAAGGCACTCCAAGGTTTGTGGAGCTGTCCGTGGGAGATCGAGATGATTATATCTGACTCCAGACTGGATCTTCGTTTCTTTGACGAGGTCCGTATTAGGCATATTTTCAGAGAGATAAAACGTGTTGCTGACCGGTTGACCCATCTAGGATTCTCGACCCCCAACATCAATTTTTCTGAAGATACTGAACTTCGTGTTCTCATCCGCAAGAATGCTTTAGGTTGGACTACCTCTAGGAGGTAGAACAATCTAACTGCTTTCCAATTTCAAAAAAAAAAAAAAAAATGGCAAACACTCGGTCTCCTCTATTTTTACAACCGCAAGTCAAGTTTACATAAACTTGGTCGAGTTTTGGCAAAAATAGTTGTCAACACTTTTCTTCTTGAATTGGGACATTTTTGGAGGTCTTCATTGAGGATTCATCTCTCGGTGTAAATCACAAAGTTATATCCTTTGAAATACCTTTCCATCGAGTGCATGTAGGTCTTTTGATTCATTTTGGGGCCTCTTATAACTTCGTTTTATTGAAACTGGCACAAATGTGATTTTTAGGACTTCTTGTGTTCACAAATCCTCATTGTTTTCTTCATGACACTTCTTAATTTGGAACTTCCAGACATCCATAATTGACATCTCAAAGTGTCCCTTGATTGTTCTTAATTCTTAGCTTCAACTTCTGCATCTCAATACTTCTACATTGACTCGTTTTTTACTCAAAGACTCGTTTGAGACTGTTTTTGATCATTTTAAACCCATGTATGCTTAAAATAACACCTATAAGACAACACGAAGAAAATAGACATCTAAGTAATAATATTTGCTCATAACGGAATAAATGGATGCCCAATTCATGTAAAACTACACTAAATTAAGGCTAAACATGCACCTAAAAACTAGCATGAAAACATGCCATTAACATATCATTTTTTTCCTAATCGGTTACAAGAGAATATTTTCATAATCTAATAATTATAATGCTAAAATCTATATTTTGATAAGTTAATTGATTATAAGATCAGTTGACATGAATGTCATAAAATGTTAAATATGATACTTAAAAATTTTTTTTGTTTGTAGCACGATTCTTGTATTGCATACAAGTAACTCGAAAATATTACTAGAATAATTTTATTATACACGATTGATTTGACTATTTAATGTACTTAAAGCTCTTCCGAAACACTTCTCCTTCACCATTCATTGTATTCGACGTATCCCTCTCCATGCTTAGAACAATCGCACAATCTCGGCAGCAATGTCACTTCTTTAGGGGTTGTTTGGATTTTGCCTTTTTCCCTCTTGCTACTTGTCCTTCTTTTACATCTTTCTTGCTTTGATTCAATTTAATTTATATTTATTTCAAAAAATCTCATATACTTGAATTAAAAAATACATTTCAGTGAATCTAAACGATTCTTGTACCTGAATGTGAGCGTCGGATCTGAATATTAAAATTTGAAATGTTACACTCATCAATTTGTTGTTTTAGTAGGTGTTTTAGTCTTTTAATGAATTCGGTCAAATTACATTAGGTTGTTAGTTACATAAGACGGGCTACTTAAGTTTGGAATGGGTCCTGTTCCAAAAATATTGGCTCGAGCTCATTCACTTACGGAACAAGTCGAGTACGAGTCAAATTTTAAACTCGATTAAAACTTGACGCCTCTCAAACTTGTCTCGTTTCTAATTGAGTAAAATATGAGCATACTAAAGCCCAGATCGTTTAACATCCCAATATCGATTATGTAGGCACAGCTGCCCGTATACATCCACAAAGATCAATCAACGATAACATCCAAATTATAATAAAATTACTTAAACAAATTGTATTAAATTAATCTTACATTTATCAAGTCTAGCTAGCTAAAATGCTAGCTCTACCATGCGTCCGTACGTACTTTAGACCAATGAATTAGTGGCTAATTGTTCATTCAAAACTTAGACTGAAGGTTCTTGATGATATTGGCATCTAGCTGGAAAGCCTTGGAGAGAACATCAACAGAGATGAGCGGTTGTGATCCGAACACTGCATTTGCAACCGTTGTGACTCCGGGGTTTTGGCTGCTCAATCCTGAAATTGCAACGGCGTTCGTCTTTCCTATGTTGAACTGGAAGTGAATGAGCGCTTGCGGAACACGAAAACGTCACCCGCGTATAGAACCTTTGTGAAGAGCTTGTTGGGAGCGTTATTTGGCTGGTTCGAAGTTACGAAACCGACGTAAAGAGTTCCTTTGAGAACCGTGAGGATCTCGTGGCGCGTGGGTGGAAGTGTGGCGCGATAAGGCCATATGGGGCGAAGTCGAGTCGAGCTAGAGAGATACCGAGGGTGTTGAGTCCCGGAAGGGTTGGTGGTACCACTGCGGTGACGGCTGAACCAAGATTGTTGTTAGTGTTACCGGCTTTCAAACCTCTGAATAAGAAGTCTTCTCCTGTAACTTCATTTGGGTTCTTGCAGAATAACCCGTTCACGAACACTACATATAAACAAGCAACACCCTTAAATAATTAATTTACAATGATCGAGGTTAAGCCAAGCTTTTTTTTTATTTTATACTAAAACAACTAGGTTCATATAACAATCTAGACTCATTTAGTCATCTGTTATTTGAGTTGATCAATGATATGCTCAGTTTAGGTCATTTAGAATCAAGTTGATCTCGAACAAAACTTAAACTTTAATCTGGTTTTAAAATATATTCATATTTGATTTAGCTTGAGTCGAACTTGAGTAGCTCGAATCATATAAAAACCCTAGCGATGAAAGTAGGTACAAGAAGGGGATGGAATGATCAAATGAAAGATATATTCTTACCTGCATTGCTAGGATATTTAGGGGCAACACAGAAGTCCTGCAACTGTGTAGGGTCGGTAGCAAAGGCCATGAACGACACCATTGCTACAAAGAGACCAAAATTAGCAAGAATCAATCGAGTTGCCATTCTCTCAAATTCAGCTACTATTGATTGTTAATTGGAGAAGCAAATTAGTATACTTGAGAATTTGAGATGTAGTTATTGATGTTTGGTGATGATATGGCTATTTATAGATTTGTAGATGGTCAAGTTCTGATCTTGTCAAAAGTTGAACCGGTCATAAATATGTATAGTAACATATGGTACGTGCTTTATTGATTTTCTTCTGCATCTATTAAATTCAAATTCATACTGGAGTTGAGTGATTTTACCTTTTACATGACTAAAATAATTGGAGAAATTTTCTTAAAATTATGCATGGCGTTATGTAAATGTTCATGAACTTCAACAAAACGTCATTAAACGTTTAGGCTAAAATAATTGGGAGAAATTTTCTTAAAATTATGCATGGCGTTATGTAAATGTTTATGAACTTCAACAAAACGTCATTAAAAGTTTAGGCTAAATCTTACCTGACGTTTTCTAGATTAAATGTTATATTGATCATATTTTTAATGGCATTTTTCAATAAATATTACGGTCAACTGCCGTTGAAACTTGAAAGATATACTTGTACCAGATATATTATGTTTAATTTTCTTATGCATTAATTATGTTCATTATTATATAGAAATTGAAAAGGTAATTTCTATCTCAATTAAAAAACATAGTACTTATTCCTTCTAGATAGTATAATATCGATCTGCACTTTTTCCCCCAGCAAATATATACTCTTTGATTAGCAGAATCCATACCCTTTCTCCGAAACAATAGAAATTGAAATGGTCACTAATTGTCAACTCTAAAAGACAATAATTATTTATATTAAACTTAACTACCCATTTGAATTTTGTTCCCCTGCATATGAAAACCAAGCGACATATATGACCAATTCAAAGTTTCATGAGGTTTAGAACCCTTTAAATATGTGTTCATATCTTCATCTATATATAGCCAACATCTCAACCCTAAAATCATCATCAAACCTTCTCTAACAATCAATCGATAATACTACGTACGTAGGTACACTTTTACTAGCTGCCTATATGGCACCTCGAGTTCTCGCTTGTTTTCTTCTATTGGCCGCCATGGCTTCCTTCATGTCATACGCCACTGATCCTACCCAACTCCAAGATTTTTGTGTTGCCACTAATGATACCAATAATGCACGTAAGTAGCGTTTGATCGATCAATCTCATTAATTATATTGTCGATAACTATATGTTTTATTCTTGCATGTAGTGTTTGAACGGGTTATTCTGCAAAAAACCCTAACCAAGTTACAACAGACGATTTTTCTCTTCAAGGGTTTAAACGCAGCCGGCAACACTAACACCAATCTCGGCTCCGTCGTGACCGCAGTGGTCCACCAGTGCTCCCGGGACTCAACACTCTCGGAATCTCCCTTGCCAGGATCGACTTTGCCCCTTACGGGCTTGTGGCTCCACACTTCCACCCACGCGCACCGAGATCCTCACCGTCCTCGAAGGCACCCTTTACGTCGGGTTTGTAACCTCCAACCAACCCAATAACGCTCCCAACAAGCTCTTCACCAAGGTTCTTAACCAGGGTGACGTCTTCGTCTTCCCCCAAGCACTCATTCACTTTCAATTCAACGTGGGTGAGAAAAATGCCGTGACATTATCGGCATTGAGTAGCCAAAATCCCGAGTTACGACTATTGCAAATGCAGTCTTTGGGTCACAACCTCTCATCTCGGTTGATGTTCTCGCAAAGGCCTTTCAGCTTGATGCCAACATCGTCAAATACCTCCAATCTAAGTTTTGAGTGAACCACAGAGATTCATCAATATAGAAATAGCATTAATTTATACCATAAAATCATTTTTTTTAATATTTTTATCTGAATATGTACGTTTTAGTTAATATAAAAAAAACGCCAACATACTATAAACATGCATAGTTGCAGTATATGTGTATGCTTGTGTTTCGTACGTCTGTAGTGTGACTTATTTTCCTTTTTTTGATTGTTACTGAGATTGATATATTATTCTTTATTGAACTCTTAGCTTGTTGTAGAGATCAAACTATCTTTGATACAAAACATCTATATGAGGTGAATTACAAGTTCTAACCTAAACAACTTTACTGAAAATAAGATATCTATAGGTCTGTTCGAAAAATCTTGTAAAATATATCTCGACTTGTACATAATTTTGGAAATTAGGACACCGACCCAATTCAGCTGGTCAAAACAAAGATGACTGACATATTTAACAAAATCGCATAGATCCTAACTATAGTTAAGAAGAATGAACCCGAAGAATTGAGAAGAATGAGCCTCCTCCCATTAAACTCGGCAAAAAAGATATGTGATTTACTAGAACACCCCGTCCACTAAAACCGTAGCCGGTACAAATTGATCTGCAATCGAGCACCTTCATCAATCTATATACATGAATTGCATTTATAGGTTGTTAAAAATTAAATTAAACTCTTTTATTTCAATTTCTGAACGATTTTTGAATTCGCATCCACAGGTTGATAAAAATAAGATTTTTGAACTCTATGAGTTGAATTTGCATCTACGGGTTGTTAAAAATTAATATTTCTGAATTCTTTGATTTGAATTTGCACCTACAAGCTGTTAAAAACTAAAATTTATGAACTCTTTGATTTGAATTTGCATCTACAGGTTAAAAATTAGAGTACACTCAGTCTATATACAAGTTAAAATTAGAGTAGAATTTATCTATATACACGAATTGGATCTACAGATTGTTAAAAATTAGAGTTACCATTCAATGGGAAAAAACTCTCTGGCCATTTCTAAATATAGGTTTCCAATGGACCAAGGGCCAAAGTGGATTCATATACTTTCCTCGCTTTAAGTTTTGTGCATGTGTGATTTGTTCGGACGAAGATGAAGTGGAAACATGCACTATATGCTTCTTGAATATGTTGATCAAATGCATATTTGCTTATCTGCTTGGTCCAGATTTTGTAGAGCAGTATCGCTTGGTCCGAGTTCAATGAAGGGAGCTCGTTCTTCTCAATCCTTCATGTTCATTCTTCTTAACGACCGTTAGAACTATGAGATTTTGGTAAGAATGGAGGAGGAAAATATTTGTCGTCGTGTTCTGTCAAGACTCGATACTCAACGTAGGATTTGTTTTGTTTCTTCGCAAAACAAAAAAAGAACTTATATGTTTAATTGTTAAAAGATATATTTTAATTCAATCTTAAACTAATTTAATCTCTCTTGTTCCTATGGATGAAATTTTAAACAACATAGGACTTTTTTTGTGGCTCTTTGTTAACAAAATAAATATAAGGTGGTTAAATGAAATCTTTTATATAGAAGACAGTTAAGTGAAAATTTGTGTATATAAGAGGTGATTTTTTGTAATTTACTCGATGACGAATTTGTCCTTATTTGTATATGTCTTTTTTTCCTAATCACTTACAAGAGAATAATTTCAGAATCCCATAATTATAATGTTAAAATCTATATTGAGAAGTTAATTGGTTATGAGATCAATTTACATAAATGTTACTTGAAATTTCTAGAGCTTGTACAATATCTAATGTAAACTACATAAATAATTTTCTTGTAAAAGAATTAATGTAAATAATTTTTCTTGTACACGGTTCTCTTATCATATACAAGTAATTCGAAAATGTTACAAAATATTTGTTCTTGTACATAAGTGATTTGAATATTATTAGAATAATTTTCTAAATGATAAATTTGGAGGGTTACACTCGACAATTTGTTATAAAAGGTGGTTTAGTCTTTTGATTAATTCTGTGAAATCACATTAGTGTTGTTAATTATATGAGGAGGGTTACTCAAGTTTGGACCGGGTTCGATTCAAAAAATATTTGTTCGAGCTCATTCAGTTATTAAACAAGTCGAGTAAGATTCAAAATTTACATTCGATTAAATCTTGGACACGTCTCAAAATTGTCTCGCTTCTTATTGTGTAAAACATGAGCATACAAAAGCCCGGATTGTTTGTCTCGAGTAACAACCCTAATAATAACTAGGTGAATCATTCTTAAGTAGGGTTATAATATGGAATGAACTACTCATGTTAAACTAAAAAAACTCGGTTCATTATCTTGCATAACAATCCTAACAATAATTTAGTGAATTAACTTCAATAGGGTTGTTATTGTATGAGTGGAACTAATTATGTTCAACTCAAAAAAAAAACTTGTGAAAAGAAATAAAAAAATATATAACAGATCTTTTAAGAGACAGAACACTACACAAAACAATCTAGAGCGATTGTTTAGTTCGTGATCAAAGTATTAAACGCAAATAGTTTGTTGATGAGGTTTGGAACAAGTCTTACATCCCCGGGATCTGAGATTTGATCCAATCCACTAGTTTTAGAGCCAAAGCCAAACAAGAGTTGCAGAAACAGATTCAATAAGAGTAAAACCAAACAAGGTAATAAACAATATTGCATGCTATCAAGCATATAACACACACCACTCATGCATACATCCAATATAAGGATGGTAGCTAAGTAAGTTCTATGGACTTACCTCAACCTCGAAGTAGTCTCAAACACGATCAACTCCAATCTGGAGGACAACACTGCCTAATAACAAGGCATAAAGAGATATCAAATCTCCTATCAATCAAAGGGGTCACACCTAGACCCAAGGGATCCATAAGGATTATATCCAACTTATAAACCTCGATAATCTACTAAACCTCAAAGCCATAACTAGCATATAACGATATCATACTCATCATCATTATATCCTCATACACAAACCTAGCATGCTACTAACCCGCTCATACTAGGAAAGGAAAGGATCCATACTACTCTAGTAGATCCTGCACAAGACGCACCTGCGTGACAGGAAAGACACAGGGGCGAAAGACATAAGCCGCAGGCGCGGAGACGCTTTCACGCAGAGGCGGTGACCGTAGCCGCAGGGGCGCGGCTCACAGGCGGGGGCGGCGACACTACAAAATGCGAACCCCGATTTCATCTTCGGTTCTTCATGTGATGGATTCACGTTTTCACCAACAATCAGCCATACATATACATATATATACACATTCCAATCATCAATAATTCAATATATATCCTATAAGATCAATCCAAAGCTAAGGAAGAGGAATGGAATCAAAGAAGAAGAAAGGAGGAGAAAGAGAAGAACACACCACTGTTGTGGCCTATCCAAGGAATGATCACAAAAACAACACCTCAACTGGCTTCCAAGCTCAACAAAATACACAACATGAACATCAACAAAGCCACACAACCAACTCTTCCAAACCAAGGAAAACTCAAGCATAAAATCAAGGAGAAGGAGAAGAGAGACGAAGGACGTGAGGGTAGCTGGAGAAGTGAAGAAGAAACCCTTACTCACGAGCCCAAGAAGAAGCTTAAGGAGGAAGGGAAGAGAGTAAAGCACGGTCAAAGGGTCAACAAAGCTGGCTACAGCCGCAGGAAACCGCAGGGGCGGGTTCCCTGAGCCGCAGGGGCGGAAAACAGAGCCAGCCGCAGGGGCGGCCCTCTAGACCCGCAGGGCGGCTACCTGGCTCAGCTCCAAAGACTAAGGCTCTTACACCTCACCCCCCCTAAAAACAAGTTTCGTCCCTGAAACTTGTGAAATCCTAAAACCACTCGGACTCATAACCGAGGTATAACTCTCTCTATCGGAGGTATCACATCCCCGCACATATGGTATTAACCTATATCACTTTATAACCTCAAACACAAGCATGGAGGAAATCATCCAAACAACAAGATCACTACACTGTCCAAGGCATAGAGGAAAACCATCTCTAGCCAATACTATCATCATCACATCACAAAGGCATAGAGGAAAAACATCTCTAGCCGAATCATCATACTCATAACAGAAGGGCATGGATGAAAAACATCTCCAGCAATACTATGCATGTCCATCAAAATAGCATGGAGAAATAACCATCTCCAGCTAAACCCTAATCACATCCCAATAGCATGGAGGAAAAGAACCATCTTCAGCTATAATCAATCGCACTAGCACAACAAGATCTAATAAGATCACACATCACATCATATCTAGTACGAAGATAAACACATCATAGCATATAAGCACATAATCACAACACTCACCAAGATAGTACTAAGATCTACTCGTCGATCCTACAGGTATATCTATCTCGGCATAGAACTCTGGATAGTTCCTCTGAATCCTATCCTCAGTCTCCCATGTAGCCTCATCAGGTCCTCGTCTCGACCACTGTATCCTCAGCATAGGAATGTCCTTCGAACGCAGGCGTCTCATACCTCGTTCTAGGACTGCAATCGGGTGCTCAACAAAAGTGTGGTCCAGCTCGACCACCAAATCATCATAACTCACAATGTGTCTCGGATCTGGTATGTACTCCCTCAGTTGAGACACGAAAAACACAGGGTGAACACCTCTAATCTCGGAGGCAAAGCTAATCTGTATGTTGCGCTCCCAACCCGATCCAGAATCTCAAACGGTCCGACATATCGGGGGCTCAACTTCCCCTTAATGCCAAAGCGTCCAACACCTCGTGTCGGAGACACCCTCAGCCACACATGGGCTCCTACTCTGAACTCTAGGGGTTACGCCTCCTATCTGCATAAGACTTCTGACGGCTCTGTGCAGTCAGCATCCTCTCTATAATCAGTGCTACACGAGCAACATCATCCTGAATCTGATCAGGTGTCAAACCACTAACACTGCTCGGCTCATCCCAGCATAACGGGGTACGACATCTCTGTCCATACAGTGCCTCATATGGGGCCATCCCAATAGATGCATGCCAGCTGTTGTTGTACGAGAACTCAACTAGTGGGAGATGATCCGTCCACACTTGTTCCCAGTCCAACACACAAGCTCGCAGCATATCCTCTAGTGTCTGAATGGTCCTCTCTGACTGACCATCTGTATGAGGATGAAACGTTGTAGTGAAGTGTAAACTCGTCCCCAGGGCAGTCTGAATCTGTTGCCAAAACCTCGAGGTAAATCGCCCATCTCTGTCTGAGACGATCGTCCTCGGTACCCCATGGAGTCTCACTATCTATCTAGTGTACTCCTCAGCTAATCTGCTTACTGGCCACGTTTCCCGGATAGGGATAAAACGTGTTGTCTTCGTCAGTCTGTCCACTATAACCCAGATGGCATCAAAGCTCTTGCTCGGTCTCAACCTAGTCACAAAGTCCATGGTGACATCCTCCCACTTCCTCTGTGGAACAGGCAGTGGATGAAGCTCACCTCCAGGTCTGCAATGCTCGATCTTGACCTGCTGACAGGTCGCACACTATGCACAAATCTGGCCACATCGGGCTTCAACCCTCCCCACCAATATGAACGTCTCAAATCCTGGTACATCTTACTCGTACCTGGGTGTAGTGAATAAGGCGTATATAGTGAGCCTCCTGTAATATCCTCTGGCGCAAATCCACATCAGCGGGTACACAGACGCGACCGCGGCGTCTCATCACTCCATCTACTCCTATAAGGAATTGTGGTGCCTCATCCCGAGACATCCTCTCTCGGATCCTCATCAATGTCGGGCAGGTCCCCTGCTTCTGTTGGATCTCACTCAACAGATCAGGAAGAACCTCTAAAGTACTCAATTGGGCATCTTCATCAGGAAACTGGATGTCCAACTCTAACCAGACCAGGTCTCTCTGTAACTGATGCTGAATTGTCAGTCTCCCAATCGCCTTCTCTCAAGGCGTCTTCCTGCTCAGGGCGTCGGCGACAACATTCGCCTTCCCTGATGGTACAGAATCTCCAGATCAAAGTCGTTGATCAGCTCAAGCCACCTACGCTGGCGGTTATTCAATTCCCGCTGTGTGAAAATATACTTCAGACTCTTATGGTCTGTGAAGATCTGACATGTAACACCATACAGGTAATGTCTCCAGATTTTCAGTGCATGAACTACCGCTGCCAACTCCAGATCATGAGTCGGGTAGTTCTCCTCATACGTCTTCAGCTGTCTAGACGCATATGCAATCACTCGGCCCCGCTGCATCAACACACATCCCAAGCCTAGCTTGGATGCATCACTGTAAACCACAAAATCAGCTTTACCCTCTGGTGTGCCAAAATAGGAGCGAAGTCAGACGTCTCTTCAGCTCCTCAAAACTCTGCATACACTTCTCAGACCATACAAATCTGGTAGTCTTCCTTAACAGACTCGTCAGTGGACGGGCAATCACAGAAAATCCCTCAACAAAGCGTCGGTAATAACGGCTAGGCCAAGAAAGCTACGTACTTCCTTGACGTTCGTCGGTGTCGTCGAAGCTGCTATTGCCTCGATCTTTGCCGGATCCACCTTGATCCCTTCAGCTGAAACAACATGACCCAGGAATGCTACCTCTGGCATCAAGAACTCGCACTTAGAGAACTTAGCATAAAGTTCTCTATCTCGTAAAACCTGCAACACAGTCCTCAGCTGCCCTGCATGCTCCTCTGCTACGAGAGTACACCAGAATATCATCTATGAAGACCACCACAAACTGATCCAAGAAGTCGATGAATATGTTGTTCATCAACTCCATGAAGACTGTTGGGGCATTCGTAAGCCCAAATGGCATCACTACAAACTCGTAGTGTCCATATCTGGTCCGGAATGTTGTCTTGTGCACATCCTGCTCTCTCACCCTCAGCTGGTGATACCCTGAACGCAAGTCAATCCAGGAAAATACTGTCGCTCTCTGAAGCTGATCTAACAAGTCATCAATACGGGGCAATGGATATTTGTTCTTGATGGTCACCTTGTTCAACTCTCTGTAATCAATACACAATCTCAGCGATCCGTCCTTCTTCCGTACGAAGAGGACAGGTGCTCCCCATGGGGATACGCTAGGGTGGATGAAGCCCTTCTCAGCCAGCTCCTCAAGTTGCTTCTTCAGCTCCAACATCTCGACAGGCGCCATCCGATATGGGGCCTTCGAGATCGGTCTCGTACCAGGCTCTAAATCAATGCCAAAGTCCACGCTCCTTGAGGCGGCAAACTGGACGGCTCAACAAATACATCTGTAAACTCACAGACCACTAGGATATCCTCCAACGCTGGACTCTCCCCCTCCTTCATGGCATAACACTAGAAGGCCTCACAACCCTGTGCAATCAATCTCGCTGCCCGTATCGCACTGATAACCATGCCTGACTTTCCAAGGTCCCAACCTCGAAAAACCTCTATCTGACATAACTCGGTAGAGAGGGTCACAGTCCTCCTACCTACATTTAATACCGCCTGATGTCTATCCATCCAGTCCATACCTAAAATGACTTCTTCATTTTGGGACAAAAAAGATATGTGATTTACTAGAACCCCCGTCCACTAAAACCGTAGCCGGTACAAATTGATCTGCTCAAATCAAGTACCTTCATCCATCTATATACATGAATTGCATTTATAAGTTGTTAAAAATTAAATTAAACTCTTTTATTTCAATTTCTGACCTCTTTTATCTGATTTGAATTTGCATCCACAAGTTGATAAAAATAAGGATTTTTGAACTCTATGATTTGAATTCGCATCTACAGGGTGTTAAAAATTAGAATTTCTGAATCTTTTATTTGAATTTTGTACAGGCTGATAAAAATTAGAATTTCCTGAAGGGAACATGCACTATATGCTTCTTGAATATGTTGATCAAATGCATATTAGCTTATCTGCTTGGTCCATATTTTGTAGAGCAGTATCGCTTGGTCCGAGTTCAATGAAGGGAGCTCGTTCTTCTCAATCCTTCATGTTCATTCTTCTTAACGACCGTTAGAACTATGAGATTTTGGTAAGAATGGAGGAGGAAAATATTTGTCGTCGTGTTTTGTCAAGACTCGATACTCAACGTAGGATTTGTTTTGTTTCTTTGCAAAACAAAAGGAACTTATATGGACTTGTGAACCTTCCAACATACATAGCCATTCCTGGAGAATGATCCTCAAAGTTAGAGACGCCCTCTTGCTTGGACGTATCCCTCTACCATTTTTCAAAACCTTCGTAACCCGAACAACTCCCTCTCCACTAAAAAAAAACATATAACTTCCTACGCAAAACCAATTCTTCCTTCCCTTGGTGTTCTCTCATATGGGGAGGCCTCAATATTCCCAAATATAGCTTCATTTCCTGGCAGCCGGGCACTCTAAGTTACCCACGCTCTCCAACTTCACTCTTGGAATCTAGTTTCTTCCAACCTCTGTAACTTTGTGGACTTCAGGCCGAGACCGAAGACTACCCATGGAATATCTGCAAACACAACCAAATCGTCTTCTCTACTGTTCTTCGATGGATCAGAGTTCCCCATAACTCCGGTGATCTCCATTACTGGCTCTCCTGGTCCAACTTGAAGAACAATAAGAATGAATTCATTCACAACATAAGAAGATATGTTATCACTGCCTACATCTACCTCACTTGGAAGCTAAGGCTCGTAACGAGATTATCTACAACAAACAAAAAACCGACCCAATGCACTGCGCTAGAGAAATCATTCTTATAGTCAAGAACTATGCCTTTGAGCACTTGCCCCATCGTTGCAGACTCTCTTCACTGGGCTAAAACCCTTGATATCAATATTGAACACCCAAGCATTGTACTCTCCCCTTAGACCCTATCTATTGACTGCCTCCTTTATCCGTTTCTCCTTTTAGGCAAATTTGCTTGTGTAACCCCCTCTTCTCTCAATCAATACACACGTACATTTTCAAAAAAAATAAAGAACTTATATGTTTAATTGTTAAAAGGTATATTTTAATTCAATCTTAAACTCATTTAATCACTCTTGTTGGGTCCTATGGATGAAATTTTTAACAGAATAGGATTTTTTGTGGCTCTTTGTTAACAAAATAAATATAAGGCGGTTAAATGAAATCTTATATATAGAAGAAAGTTAAGTGAAAATTGGTGTATATAGAGGTGGTTTTGTGTAATAAACTCGATGACGGATTTGTCCTTATTTGTATATGTCATTTTTTCCTAATCACTTACAAGAGAATAATTTCATAATCCTATAATTATAATGTTAAAATCTATATTGAGAAGTTAATTGGTTATGAGATCAATTTACATAAATGTTACTTGATATTTCTAGATCTTGTACAATATCTAATGTAAACTACATAAATAATTTATTGTAAAAAATTAATGTAAATAATTTTTTTGTACACGGTTCTTGTATCATATACAAGTAATTCGAAAATGTGTTATAGAATATTTGTTTATGTACATAAGTGATTTGAATATTATTAGAATAATTTTCTAAATAATAAATTTGAGGGGTACGTTACACTCGACAACTTGTTATAAAAGGTGGTTTCGTCTTTTGATTAATTCGGTGAAATCACATTAGTGTTGTTAATTATATGAGGAGGGTTACTCAAGTTTGGACTGGGTTCGATTTAAAAAATATATGCTCGAGCTCATTCAGTTATTAAACAAGTCGAGAACGATTCAAAATTTACAGAAACTTAGACACATCTCAAAATTGTCTCGTTTCTAATTGTGTTAAACATGAGCATACAAAAGCCCGGATTTTTTGTCTTGAGTAACAACCCTAATAATAACTAGGTGAATCATTCTTAAGTAGGGTTGTAATATGGAATGAACTACTTATGTTAGACTAAAAAAAACTCGGTTCATTTGTCTTGCATAACAATCCTAACAATAATTTAGTGAATCAACTTATAGGTTGTTATTATATGAGCCGTACTCATGTTCAACTCAAAAAAAACTCAAGCCAGTATCATCAAAGTTCGACTGGTTCCGCTCAAATAACGTCCTAAATCACATATTGAATGAGTAAATATTATAGAAATAGCATACATACAAAGTATATGCTTATTATTCTATTACAATCGATTATAGTAGGCACAGCTGCCCGTATACATCCACAAAGATCAATCAACGATAACATCCAAATTATAATAAAATTACTTAAACAAATTGTATTAAATTAATCTTACATTTATCAAGTCTAGCTAGCTAAAATGCTAGCTCTACCATGCGTCCGTACGTACTTTAGACCAATGAATTAGTGGCTAATTGTTCATTCAAAACTCTAGCTGGAAAGCCTTGGAGAGAAACATCATCTAGCTGGAAAGCCTTGGAGAGAACATCAACAGAGATGAGCGGTTGTGATCCGAACACTGCATTTGCAACCGTTGTGACTCCGGGGTTTTGGCTGCTCAATCCTGAAATTGCAACGGCGTTCGTCTTTCCTATGTTGAACTGGAAGTGAATGAGCGCTTGCGGGAACACGAAAACGTCACCCGCGTATAGAACCTTTGTGAAGAGCTTGTTGGGAGCGTTATTTGGCTGGTTCGAAGTTACGAAACCGACGTAAAGAGTTCCTTGAGAACCGTGAGGATCTCGGTGGCGCGTGGGTGGAAGTGTGGCGCGATAAGGCCATATGGGGCGAAGTCGAGTCGAGCTAGAGAGATACCGAGGGTGTTGAGTCCCGGAAGGGTTGGTGGTACCACTGCGGTGACGGCTGAACCAAGATTGTTGTTAGTGTTACCGGCTTTCAAACCTCTGAATAAGAAGTCTTCTCCTGTAACTTCATTTGGGTTCTTGCAGAATAACCCGTTCACGAACACTACATATAAACAAGCAACACCCTTAAATAATTAATTTACAATGATCGAGGTTAAGCCAAGCTTTTTTTTTATTTTATACTAAAACAACTAGGTTCATATAACAATCTAGACTCATTTAGTCATCTGTTATTTGAGTTGATCAATGATATGCTCAGTTTAGGTCATTTAGAATCAAGTTGATCTCGAACAAAACTTAAACTTTAATCTGGTTTTAAAATATATTCATATTTGATTTAGCTTGAGTCGAACTTGAGTAGCTCGAATCATATAAAAACCCTAGCGATGAAAGTAGGTACAAGAAGGGGATGGAATGATCAAATGAAAGATATATTCTTACCTGCATTGCTAGGATATTTAGGGCAACACAGAAGTCCTGCAACTGTGTAGGGTCGGTAGCAAAGGCCATGAACGACACCATTGCTACAAAGAGACCAAAATTAGCAAGAATCAATCGAGTTGCCATTCTCTCAATTCAGCTACTATTGATTGTTAATTGGAGAAGCAAATTAGTATACTTGAGAATTTGAGATGTAGTTATTGATGTTTGGTGATGATATGGCTATTTATAGATTTGTAGATGGTCAAGTTCTGATCTTGTCAAAAGTTGAACCGGTCATAAATATGTATAGTAACATATGGTACGTGCTTTATTGATTTTCTTCTGCATCTATTAAATTCAAATTCATACTGGAGTTGAGTGCGATTTTACACACTAAAATAATTGGAGAAATTTTCTTAAAATTATGCATGGCGTTATGTAAATGTTCATGAACTTCAACAAAACGTCATTAAACGTTTAGGCTAAAATAATTGGGAGAAATTTTCTTAAAATTATGCATGGCGTTATGTAAATGTTTATGAACTTCAACAAAACGTCATTAAAAGTTTAGGCTAAATCTTACCTGACGTTTTCTAGATTAAATGTTATATTGATCATATTTTTAATGGCATTTTTCAATAAATATTACGGTCAACTGCCGTTGAAACTTGAAAGATATACTTGTACCAGATATATTATGTTTAATTTTCTTATGCATTAATTATGTTCATTATTATATAGAAATTGAAAAGGTAATTTCTATCTCAATTAAAAAACATAGTACTTATTCCTTCTAGATAGTATAATATCGATCTGCACTTTTTCCCCCAGCAAATATATACTCTTTGATTAGCAGAATCCATACCCTTTCTCCGAAACAATAGAAATTGAAATGGTCACTAATTGTCAACTCTAAAAGACAATAATTATTTATATTAAACTTAACTACCCATTTGAATTTTGTTCCCCTGCATATGAAAACCAAGCGACATATATGACCAATTCAAAGTTTCATGAGGTTAGAACCCTTTAAATATGTGTTCATATCTTCATCTATATATAGCCAACATCTCAACCCTAAAATCATCATCAAACCTTCTCTAACAATCAATCGATAATACTACGTACGTAGGTACACTTTTACTAGCTGCCTATATGGCACCTCGAGTTCTCGCTTGTTTTCTTCTATTGGCCCGCCATGGCTTCCTTCATGTCATACGCCACTGATCCTACCCAACTCCAAGATTTTTGTGTTGCCACTAATGATACCAATAATGCACGTAAGTAGCGTTTGATCGATCAATCTCATTAATTATATTCGATAACTATATGTTTTATTCTTGCATGTAGTGTTTGTGAACGGGTTATTCTGCAAAAAACCCTAACCAAGTTACAACAGACGATTTTCTCTTCAAGGGTTTAAACGCAGCCGGCAACACTAACACCAATCTCGGCTCCGTCGTGACCGCAGTGGTCCCACCAGTGCTCCCGGGACTCAACACTCTCGGAATCTCCCTTGCCAGGATCGACTTTGCCCCTTACGGGCTTGTGGCTCCACACTTCCACCCACGCGCCACCGAGATCCTCACCGTCCTCGAAGGCACCCTTTACGTCGGGTTTGTAACCTCCAACCAACCCAATAACGCTCCAACAAGCTCTTCACCAAGGTTCTTAACCAGGGTGACGTCTTCGTCTTCCCCCAAGCACTCATTCACTTTCAATTCAACGTGGGTGAGAAAAATGCCGTGACATTATCGGCATTGAGTAGCCAAAATCCCGGAGTTACGACTATTGCAAATGCAGTCTTTGGGTCACAACCTCTCATCTCGGTTGATGTTCTCGCAAAGGCCTTTCAGCTTGATGCCAACATCGTCAAATACCTCCAATCTAAGTTTTGAGTGAACCACAGAGATTCATCAATATAGAAATAGCATTAATTTATACCATAAAATCATTTTTTTTAAATATTTTTATCTGAATATGTACGTTTTAGTTAATATAAAAAAACGCCAACATACTATAAACATGCATAGTTGCAGTATATGTGTATGCTTGTGTTTCGTACGTCTGTAGTGTGACTTATTTTCCTTTTTTTGATTGTTACTGAGATTGATATATTATCTTTATTGAACTCTTAGCTTGTTGTAGAGATCAAACTATCTTTGATACAAAACATCTATATGAGGTGAATTACAAGTTCTAACCTAAACAACTTTACTGAAAATAAGATATCTATAGGTCTGTTCGAAAAAATCTTTGTAAAATATATCTCGACTTGTACATAATTTTGGAAATTAGGACACCGACCCAATTCAGCTGGTCAAAACAAAGATGACTGACATATTTAACAAAATCGCATAGATCCTAACTATAGTTAAGAAGAATGAACCCGAAGAATTGAGAAGAATGAGCCTCCTCCCATTAAACTCGGCAAAAAAGATATGTGATTTACTAGAACACCCCGTCCACTAAAACCGTAGCCGGTACAAATTGATCTGCAATCGAGCACCTTCATCAATCTATATACATGAATTGCATTTATAGGTTGTTAAAAATTAAATTAAACTCTTTTATTTCAATTTCTGAACGATTTTTGAATTCGCATCCACAGGTTGATAAAAATAAGGATTTTTGAACTCTATGAGTTGAATTTGCATCTACGGGTTGTTAAAAATTAATATTTCTGAATTCTTTGATTTGAATTTGCACCTACAAGCTGTTAAAAACTAAAATTTATGAACTCTTTGATTTGAATTTGCATCTACAGGTTAAAAATTAGAGTACACTCAGTCTATATACAAGTTAAAATTAGAGTAGAATTTATCTATATACACGAATTGGATCTACAGATTGTTAAAAATTAGAGTTACCATTCAATGGGAAAAAACTCTCTGGCCATTTCTAAATATAGGTTTCCAATGACCAAGGGCCAAAGTGGATTCATATACTTTCCTCGCTTTAAGTTTTGTGCATGTGTGATTTGTTCGGACGAAGATGAAGTGGAAACATGCACTATATGCTTCTTGAATATGTTGATCAAATGCATATTTGCTTATCTGCTTGGTCCAGATTTTGTAGAGCAGTATCGCTTGGTCCGAGTTCAATGAAGGGAGCTCGTTCTTCTCAATCCTTCATGTTCATTCTTCTTAACGACCGTTAGAACTATGAGATTTTGGTAAGAATGGAGGAGGAAAATATTTGTCGTCGTGTTCTGTCAAGACTCGATACTCAACGTAGGATTTGTTTTGTTTCTTCGCAAAACAAAAAGAACTTATATGTTTAATTGTTAAAAGATATATTTTAATTCAATCTTAAACTAATTTAATCTCTCTTGTTGGGTCCTATGGATGAAATTTTAAACAGAATAGGACTTTTTTTGTGGCTCTTTGTTAACAAAATAAATATAAGGTGGTTAAATGAAATTTTTATATAGAAGACAGTTAAGTGAAAATTTGTGTATATAAGTGGTTTTGTGTAATTTACTCGATGACGAATTTGTCCTTATTTGTATATGTCATTTTTTCCTAATCACTTACAAGAGAATAATTTCAGAATCCCATAATTATAATGTTAAAATCTATATTGAGAAGTTAATTGATTATGAGATCAATTTACATAAATGTTACTTGAAATTTCTAGAGCTTGTACAATATCTAATGTAAACTACATAAATAATTTTTTTGTAAAAGAATTAATGTAAATAATTTTCTTATACACGGTTCTCTTATCATATACAAGTAATTCGAAAATGTTATAGAATATTTGTTCTTGTACATAAGTGATTTGAATATTATTAGAATAATTTTCTGAATGATAAATTTGGAGGGTTACACTCGACAACTTGTTATAAAAGGTGGTTTAGTCTTTTGATTAATTCGGTGAAATCACATTAGTGTTGTTAATTATATGAGGAGGGTTACTCAAGTTTGGACCGGGTTCGATTCAAAAAATATTTGTTCGAGCTCATTCAGTTATTAAACAAGTCGAGTAAGATTCAAAATTTACATTCGATTAAATCTTGGACACGTCTCAAAATTGTCTCATTTCTTATTGTGTAAAACATGAGCATACAAAAGCCCGGATTGTTTGTCTCGAGTAACAACCCTAATAATAACTAGGTGAATCATTCTTAAGTAGGGTTATAATATGGAATGAACTACTCGTGTTAGACTAAAAAACTCGGTTCATTATCTTGCATAACAATCCTAACAATAGTTTTAGTGAATTAACTTCAATAGGGTTGTTATTGTATGAGTGGAACTACTTATGTTCAACTCAAAAAAAACTTGTGAAAAGAAATAAAAAATATAGAACAGATCTTTTAAGAGACAGAACACTACACAAAACAATCTAGAGCGATTGTTTAGTTCGTGATCAAAGTATTAAACGCAAATAGTTTGTTGATGAGGTTTGGAACAAGTCTTACATCCCCGGGATCTGAGATTTGATCCAAATCCACTAGTTTTAGAGCCAAAGCCAAACAAGAGTTGCAGAAACAGATTCAATAAGAGTAAAACCAAACAAGGTAATAAACAATATCGCATGCTATCAAGCATATAACACACACCACTCATGCATACATCCAATATAAGGATGGTAGCTAAGTAAGTTCTATGGACTTACCTCAACCTCGAAGTAGTCTCAAACACGATCAACTCCAATCTGGAGGACAACACTGCCTAATAACAAGGCATAAAGAGATATCAAATCTCCTATCAATCAAAGGGGTCACACCTAGACCCAAGGGATCCATAAGGATTATATCCAACTTATAAACCTCGATAATCTACTAAACCTCAAAGCCATAACTAGCATATAACGATATCATACTCATTATCATTATATCCTCATACACAAACCTAGCATGCTACTAACCCGCTCATACTAGGAAAGGAAAGGATCCATACTACTCTAGTAGATCCTGCACACACGCACCTGCGTGACAGGAAAGACGCAGGGCGGAAAGACAGAAGCCGCAGGCGCGGAGACGCTTCACGCAGAGGCGGTGACCGTAGCCGCAGGGGCGCGCTCACAGGCGCGGGGGCGGCGACACTACAAAATGCGAACCCCGATTTCATCTTCGGTTCTTCATGTGATGGATTCACGTTTTCACCAACAATCAGCCATACATATACATATATATACACATTCCAATCATCAATAATTCAATATATATCCTATAAGATCAATCCAAAGCTAAGGAAGAGGAATGAAATCAAAGAAGAAGAAAGGAGGAGAGAGAGAAGAACTCACCACTGTTGTGGCCTATCCAAGGAATGATCACAAACCAACACCTCAACTGGCTTCCAAGCTCAACAAAAATACACAACATGAACATCAACAAAACCACACAACCAACTCTTCCAAACCAAGGAAAACTCAAGCATAAGATCAAGGAGAAGGAGAAGAGAGACGAAGGACGTGAGGGTAGCTGGAGAAGTGAAGAAGAAACCCTTACTCACGAGCCCAAGAAGAAGCTTAAGGAGGAAGGGAAGAGAGTAAAGCACGGTCAAAGGTCAACAAAGCTGGCTGCAGCCGCAGGAAACCGCAGGGCGGGTTCCCTGAGCCGCAGGGGCGGAAAACAGAGCCAGCCGCAGGGGCGGCCCTCTAGACCTGCAGGGGCGGCTACCTGGCTCAGCTCCAAAGACTAAGGCTCTTACACCTCACCCCCTAAAAACAAGTTTCGTCCTGAAACTTGTGAAATCCTAAAACCACTCGGACTCATAACCGAGGTATAACTCTCTCTATCGGAGGTATCACATCCCCGCACATATGGTATTAACCTATATCACTTTATAACCTCAAACACAAGCATGGAGGAAATCATCATCTCCAACAACAAGATCACTACACTGTCCAAGGCATAGAGGAAAACCATCTCTAGCCAATACTATCATCATCACATCACAAAGGCATAGAGGAAAAACATCTCTAGCCGAATCATCATACTCATAACAGAAGGGCATGGATGAAAAACATCTCCAGCAATACTATGCATGTCCATCAAAATAGCATGGAGAAATAACCATCTCCAGCTAAACCCTAATCACATCCCAATAGCATGGAGGAAAAGAACCATCTCAGCTATAATCAATCGCACTAGCACAACAAGATCTAATAAGATCACACATCACATCATATCTAGTACGAAGATAAACACATCATAGCATATAAGCACATAATCACAACACTCACCAAGATAGTACTAAGATCTACTCGTCGATCCTACAGGTATATCTATCTCGGCATAGAACTCTGGATAGTTCCTCTGAATCCTATCCTCAGTCTCCCATGTAGCCTCATCAGGTCCTCGTCTCGACCACTGTATCCTCAGCATAGGAATGTCCTTCGAACGCAGGCGTCTCATACCTCGTTCTAGGACTGCAATCGGGTGCTCAACAAAAGTGTGGTCCAGCTCGACCACCAAATCATCATAACTCACAATGTGTCTCGGATCTGGTATGTACTCCCTCAGTTGAGACACGAAAAAACACAGGGTGAACACCTCTAATCTCGGAGGCAAAGCTAATCTGTATGTTGCGCTCCCAACCCGATCCAGAATCTCAAACGGTCCGACATATCGGGGGCTCAACTTCCCCTTAATGCCAAAGCGTCCAACACCTCGTGTCGGAGACACCCTCAGCCACACATGGGCTCCTACTCTGAACTCTAGGGGTCTACGCCTCCTATCTGCATAAGACTTCTGACGGCTCTGTGCAGTCAGCATCCTCTCTATAATCAGTGCTACACGAGCAACATCATCCTGAATCTGATCAGGTGTCAAACCACTAACACTGCTCGGCTCATCCCAGCATAACGGGGTACGACATCTCTGTCCATACAGTGCCTCATATGGGGCCATCCCAATAGATGCATGCCAGCTGTTGTTGTACGAGAACTCAACTAGTGGGAGATGATCCGTCCACACTTGTTCCCAGTCCAACACACAAGCTCGCAGCATATCCTCTAGTGTCTGAATGGTCCTCTCTGACTGACCATCTGTATGAGGATGAAACGTTGTAGTGAAGTGTAAACTCGTCCCCAGGGCAGTCTGAATCTGTTGCCAAAACCTCGAGGTAAATCGCCCATCTCTGTCTGAGACGATCGTCCTCGTACCCCCATGGAGTCTCACTATCTATCTAGTGTACTCCTCAGCTAATCTGCTCACTGGCCACGTTTCCCGGATAGGGATAAAACGTGTGTCTTCGTCAGTCTGTCCACTATAACCCAGAATGGCATCAAAGCTCTTGCTCGGTCTCAACCTAGTCACAAAGTCCATGGTGACATCCTCCCACTTCCTTTGTGGAACAGGCAGTGGATGAAGCTCACCTCCAGGTCTGCAATGCTCGATCTTGACCTGCTGACAGGTCGCACACTATGCACAAATCTAGCCACATCGGGCTTCAACCCTCCCCACCAATATGAACGTCTCAAATCCTGGTACATCTTACTCGTACCTGGGTGTAGTGAATAAGGCGTATAGTGAGCCTCCTGTAATATCCTCTGGCGCAAATCCGCATCAGCGGGTACACAGACGCGACCGCGGCGTCTCATCACTCCATCTACTCCTATAAGGAATTGTGGTGCCTCATCCCGAGACATCCTCTCTCGGATCCTCATCAATGTCGGGCAGGTCCCCTGCTTCTGTTGGATCTCACTCAACAGATCAGGAAGAACCTCTAAAGTACTCAATTGGGCATCTTCATCAGGAAACTGGATGTCCAACTCTAACCAGACCAGGTCTCTTGTAACTGATGCTGAATTGTCAGTCTCCCAATCGCCTTCTCTCAAGGCGTCTTCCTGCTCAGGGCGTCGGCGACAACATTCGCCTTCCCCTGATGGTACAAAATCTCCAGATCAAAGTCGTTGATCAG
Source organism: Fagopyrum tataricum (assembly GCA_002319775.1). NCBI lineage: Eukaryota > Viridiplantae > Streptophyta > Magnoliopsida > Caryophyllales > Polygonaceae > Fagopyrum > Fagopyrum tataricum. Next base: position 23,158,042 of record CM008280.1, read on the forward strand.
CTCAAGCCACCTACGCTGGCGGTTATTCAATTCCCGCTGTGTGAAAAATATACTTCAGACTCTTATGGTCTGTGAAGATCTGACATGTAACACCATACAGGTAATGTCTCCAGATTTTCAGTGCATGAACTACGCTGCCAACTCCAGATCATGAGTCGGGTAGTTCTCCTCATACGTCTTCAGCTGTCTAGACGCATATGCAATCACTCGGCCCGCTGCATCAACACACATCCCAAGCCTAGCTTGGATGCATCACTGTAAACCACAAAATCAGCTTTACCCTCTGGTTGTGCCAAAATAGGAGCGGAAGTCAGACGTCTCTTCAGCTCCTCAAAACTCTGCATACACTTCTCAGACCATACAAATCTGGTAGTCTTCCTTAACAGACTCGTCAGTGGACGGGCAATCACAGAAAATCCCTCAACAAAGCGTCGGTAATAACCGGCTAGGCCAAGAAAGCTACGTACTTCCTTGACGTTCGTCGGTGTCGTCGAAGCTGCTATTGCCTCGATCTTTGCCGGATCCACCTTGATCCCTTCAGCTGAAACAACATGACCCAGGAATGCTACCTCTGGCATCAAGAACTCGCACTTAGAGAACTTAGCATAAAGTTCTCTATCTCGTAAAACCTGCAACACAGTCCTCAGCTGCCCTGCATGCTCCTCTGCTACGAGAGTACACCAGAATATCATCTATGAAGACCACCACAAACTGATCCAAGAAGTCGATGAATATGTTGTTCATCAACTCCATGAAGACTGTTGGGGCATTCGTAAGCCCAAATGGCATCACTACAAACTCGTAGTGTCCATATCTGGTCCGGAATGTTGTCTTGTGCACATCCTGCTCTCTCTCACCCTCAGCTGGTGATACCCTGAACGCAAGTCAATCCAGGAAAATACTGTCGCTCTCTGAAGCTGATCTAACAAGTCATCAATACGGGGCAATGGATATTTGTTCTTGATGGTCACCTTGTTCAACTCTCTGTAATCAATACACAATCTCAGCGATCGTCCTTCTTCCGTACGAAGAGGACAGGTGCTCCCCATGGGGATACGCTAGGGTGGATGAAGCCCTTCTCAGCCAGCTCCTCAAGTTGCTTCTTCAGCTCCAACATCTCGATAGGCGCCATCCGATATGGGGCCTTCGAGATCGGTCTCGTACCAGGCTCTAAATCAATGCCAAAGTCCACGCTCCTTTGAGGCGGCAAACTGGACGGCTCAACAAATACATCTGTAAACTCACAGACCACTAGGATATCCTCCAACGCTGGACTCTCCCCCTCCTTCATGGCATAACACTAGAAGGCCTCACAACCCTGTGCAATCAATCTCGCTGCCCGTATCGCACTGATAACCATGCCTGACTTTCCAAGGTCCCAACCTCGAAAAACCTCTATCTGACATAACTCGGTAGAGAGGGTCACAGTCCTCCTACCTACATTTAATACCGCCTGATGTCTATCCATCCAGTCCATACCTAAAATGACTTCTTCATTTTGGGACAAAAAAGATATGTGATTTACTAGAACCCCCCGTCCACTAAAACCGTAGCCGGTACAAATTGATCTGCTCAAATCAAGTACCTTTCATCCATCTATATACATGAATTGCATTTATAAGTTGTTAAAAATTAAATTAAACTCTTTTATTTCAATTTCTGACCTCTTTTATCTGATTTGAATTTGCATCCACAAGTTGATAAAAATAAGGATTTTTGAACTCTATGATTTGAATTCGCATCTACAGGTGTTAAAAATTAGAATTTCTGAATTCTTTTATTTGAATTTGCACCTACAGGCTGTTAAAAATTAAAACTTATGAACTTTAATTTAAATTTGTATCTACAGGTTGTTAAAAATTAGAGTACACTCAGTCAATATAAAAGAATCGCATCTTTAAGTTGTTAAAAATTAGAGTAGAATTGATCTATATACATGAATTGGATCTACAGATTGTTAAAAATTAGAGTTACCATTCAATAGGAAAAATCTCTATGGCCAATTTCCAAATACAAGCTTCCAATGGACCAAGGCCAAGTTTTGTGCATGTGTGATTTGTTCGGATGAAGATGAAGTTTTGTGCATGTGTGATTTGTTCGGATGAAGGTGAAGTGGGAACATGCACTATATGCTTCTTGAATATGTTGATCAAATGCATATTAGCTTAGCTGCTTGGTCCATATTTTGTAGAGCAGTATCGCTTGGGTCCGAGTTCAATGAAGGGAGCTCGTTCTTCTCAATCCTTCATGTTCATTCTTTCTTAACGACCGTTAGAACTATGAGATTTTGGTAAGAATGAGGAGGAAAATATTGTCGTGTCGTGTTTTGTCAAGACTCGATACTCAACGTAGGATTTGTTTTGTTTCTTTGCAAAACAAAAGGAACTTATATGGACTTGTGAACCTTCCAACATACATAGCCATTCCTGGAGAATGATCCTCAAAGTTAGAGACGCCCTCTTGCTTGGACGTAATCCCTCTACCATTTTTCAAAACCTTCGTAACCCGAACAACTCCCTCTCCACTAAAAAAAACATATAACTTCCTACGCAAAACCAATTCTTCCTTCCCTTGGTGTTCTCTCATATGGGAGGCCTCAATATTCCCAAATATAGCTTCATTTCCTGGCCAGCCGGGCACTCTAAGTTACCCACGCTCTCCAACTTCACTCTTGGAATCTAGTTTCTTCCAACCTCTGTAAACTTTGTGGACTTCAGGCCGAGACCGAAGACTACCCATGGAATATCTGCAAACACAACCAAATCGTCTTCTCTACTGTTCTTCGATGGATCAGAGTTCCCCATAACTCCGGTGATCTCCATTACTGGCTCTCCTGGTCCAACTTGAAGAACAATAAGAATGAATTCATTCACAACATAAGAAGATATGTTATCACTGCCTACATCTACCTCACTTGGAAGCTAAGGCTCGTAACGAGATTATCTACAACAACACAAAAACCGACCAATGCACTGCGCTAGAGAAATCATTCTTATAGTCAAGAACTATGCCTTTGAGCACTTGCCCATCGTTGCAGACTCTCTTCACTGGCTAAAACCCTTGATATCAATATTGAACACCCAAGCATTGTACTCTCCCCTTAGACCCTATCTATTGACTGCCTCCTTTATCCGTTTCCTTTTAGGCAAAGTTGCTTTGTGTAACCCCCTCTTCTCTCAATCAATACACACGTACATTTTCAAAAAAAATAAAGAACTTATATGTTTAATTGTTAAAAGGTATATTTTAATTCAATCTTAAACTCATTTAATCACTCTTGTTGGTCCTATGGATGAAATTTTAAACAGAATAGGATTTTTTGTGGCTCTTTGTTAACAAAATAAATATAAGGCGGTTAAATGAAATCTTATATATAGAAGAAAGTTAAGTGAAAATTGGTGTATATAAGAGGTGGTTTTGTGTAATAAACTCGATGACGGATTTGTCCTTATTTGTATATGTCATTTTTTCCTAATGACTTACAAGAGAATAATTTCATAATCCTATAATTATAATGTTAAAATCTATATTGAGAAGTTAATTGGTTATGAGATCAATTTACATAAATGTTACTTGATATTTCTAGATCTTGTACAATATCTAATGTAAACTACATAAATAATTTATTGTAAAAAAATTAATGTAAATAATTTTTTTGTACACGGTTCTTGTATCATATACAAGTAATTCGAAAATGTGTTATAGAATATTTGTTTATGTACATAAGTGATTTGAATATTATTAGAATAATTTTCTAAATAATAAATTTGAGGGGTGCGTTACACTCGACAACTTGTTATAAAGGTGGTTTCGTCTTTTGATTAATTCGGTGAAATCACATTAGTGTTGTTAATTATATGAGGAGGGTTACTCAAGTTTGGACTGGGTTCGATTTAAAAAATATATGCTCGAGCTCATTCAGTTATTAAACAAGTCGAGAACGATTCAAAATTTACAGAAACTTAGACACATCTCAAAATTGCCTCGTTTCTAATTGTGTTAAACATGAGCATACAAAAGCCCGGATTTTTTGTCTTGAGTAACAACCCTAATAATAACTAGGTGAATCATTCTTAAGTAGGGTTGTAATATGGAATGAACTACTTATGTTAGACTAAAAAAAACTCGGTTCATTTGTCTTGCATAACAATCCTAACAATAATTTAGTGAATCAACTTATAGGTTGTTATTATATGAGCCGTACTCATATACATCCACAAAGATCAATCAACGATAACATCCAAATTATAATAAAATTACTTAAACAAATTGTATTAAATTAATCTTACATTTATCAAGTCTAGCTAGCTAAAATGCTAGCTCTACCATGCGTCCGTACGTACTTTAGACCAATGAATTAGTGGCTAATTGTTCATTCAAAACTTAGACTGAAGGTTCTTGATGATATTGGCATCTAGCTGGAAAGCCTTGGAGAGAACATCAACAGAGATGAGCGGTTGTGATCCGAACACTGCATTTGCAACCGTTGTGACTCCGGGGTTTTGGCTGCTCAATCCTGAAATTGCAACGGCGTTCGTCTTTCCTATGTTGAACTGGAAGTGAATGAGCGCTTGCGGGAACACGAAAACGTCACCCGCGTATAGAACCTTTGTGAAGAGCTTGTTGGGAGCGTTATTTGGCTGGTTCGAAGTTACGAAACCGACGTAAAGAGTTCCTTCGAGAACCGTGAGGATCTCGGTGGCGCGTGGGTGGAAGTGTGGCGCGATAAGGCCATATGGGGCGAAGTCGAGTCGAGCTAGAGAGATACCGAGGGTGTTGAGTCCCGAAGGGTTGGTGGTACCACTGCGGTGACGGCTGAACCAAGATTGTTGTTAGTGTTACCGGCTTTTCAAACCTCTGAATAAGAAGTCTTCTCCTGTAACTTCATTTGGGTTCTTGCAGAATAACCCGTTCACGAACACTACATATAAACAAGCAACACCCTTAATTAATTTTCAATGAATGAGGTTGAACCGGGCTTTTTATGATCAAATATTTAACTAGGTTCATATAACAGTCTGTTTCATCTAGTCATCGATATGCTCATTTTCACTTGTTTAGAATCAAGTTGATCTCGAGCCAGATGAAAGTACGTATAAGAAAGGGATGAATAATCAAACGAAAGCTTCTTACCTGCATTGCTGGGATCTTTAGTGGCAACACAGAAGTCCTGCAACTGTGTAGGGTCGGTAGCAAAGGCCATGAATGACACCATGGCTACAAATAGACCAAAATTAGCAAGAATCAATCTAGCTGTCATTCTCTCAATTCAGCTACTATTGATTATTAATTGGAGAAGCAAATTAGTATACTTGAGATATAGCTATTGATGTTTAATGATGATATCAAAGATTATGGTGGTATGGCTATTTATAGATTGGTAAATGGTAAAGTTCTTGTCAAAGGTTGAAATGGTCATAAATATGTATAGTAAAATATGGTATGTGCTTTATTGATTTTTTTCTCATGTATTAAATTCAAATCCATACGGGAGATTAGGTGAAATGTTATTCAGTCAAAAGATTATGTTAAAGAATAATTCAAAAAACGATGAATAAATAATTAATTATGAAAATTTTTGATTTATCAATTAAATAATTTTACTTTTCTTACCTGACTAAAACAATTGGAGAAAATTCCTTAAAGTTACGTTGTTAATAAGGTACGTATACTATATAGAAAGGGAGGAATGACTGAAGTTCGGGAAAAGTAGATAACTCAATCAAAAGGATGTTCAACAAATATGGGTATTTTTCCGAGCACTTGTCTAGAAAAATACATAGGATGTCCAATCATTAATGGACGGGTGAGCAAATCAATGTTTGAAGATGTTATTACTAAATCTAGGCAATAATTAATAAAATGGAAAGCGGCATCCTTTCTCAGGAAGGAAAAACGGTTTTGATCAAGACAAATCTCAATGCAAAACCTAATTATATAATGCAAAGTTTTATGCTCCCAACACCATACATAAAAAATTAGACCAAATCAACAACTATTTTTTTGGAAGAAATGACCAAATGTCCACCCGTTATTAAGTTGGGATAAGATTTGCAAAGAGTAATGTCACACGTAAAAAAGCACATGTAGTTTGTCATACATTTGATCAACGTGGTTTAACGTTTATGACGCATTCAGAAACTTCATGAGGGTGTTATCCTCATATGATCAAAAACCAAATTAATATAGGTTAACTAGCATGTACATGATTACATATATATACAATATACATTTTAATTGAAATGTTATTCTCATATTTTTTTCAAAATATATTTTGTGTAAGTCGGAACGAGTACGATACTCTTAATTCTTAAAGTATAAAAGTGTATATAGTTTACTAATCTTTAGTTCATGATCACAAGATAAATGTCAGTTTATATGATATTATTGTACATTTTAATTGTAGTGTTGACTGACTGTTGGTTGTTTAACGCATCATCTTATCCAATTTGTCAAAGTATAGGTATATTGTGTTTATTTTAAGTTTCGTTCGTTCGTTCAAGTGAGATCGAGACTCGTAGTACAAAATAGTGTAAGCTAAAATAGTTATATCTTATTAACATTTAGATTACGATCTCAAGATAAAGTTTTACATTATTTTATCATTTAATTTCACGGTTTCGGATTTATGTTACACACCAAAAAACGTATTTGAGAGAGTAAGACACGTAAAAAAAAACACAACATGTAGTATGTCGTGCATTTGATCATCACTATTTGACATTTAGGAAGTATTTAAATTTTTTGCAAGGGTTACCTCATATGATCGAAACAAGTATTATACTAAAGTACAATATTGTATATAGTTTGGAATTTTTAGTAAGAATCGGCAATTTTTGAATTAAAATTGGAACTACAATGAAAGTCTTATATAAATACAATTTGTTTATTTATATATGCCAACGGCGATCCTCGTCGGGTTCTCCAACGGGGATTCTCATCGGGTTCACCATCGGAGTACTCATCGGGATCCCATCGATTTTCCCGGTGGGTTTGGGTACGGATCGGGGAGCGGGCAAATACCTCTATTTTCTTCCCCGTCCCCATCCCCAAGCGGGGAATCAAAAATTTTCCCGTCCCCGTCCCATTTAAAATCCCCATCCCGTCCCCATGACGGGTAATACCCGTGAATTTCGGGGAATCCCCATCCCATTTACACCTCTACAATCATGCTTCCCACTTATCCATCCAAACACTAAGACGGCCGCCAGCCTTAACGTAATTCTTCCCTCACGTGGAGTAGAATGAACTTTTAAAATGGAGAAATCTTTTGAGTTTTGTAAGAAATTATTGAGAGAAGCTGAACAAGTTCGAACGGATTCGGTTTTTAAAAAAAAGAGAGCTCTTTTTTGTGTGTTTTAAGTGAGGAGATATAATTTTTCTTTAATATGTGCTATTTATATTTGTTATTTACAAAATTAAAAAGTTTGGTGGTTATTTTTACCATTGTCATCTTTTTATAGGTAGTCAAATCCCCTTAGTAGTAGGAACGGGACATTTCATATTAGTGAAGTATTGTAGTTTATCAAATTCTCTCTAAATTATTCACTAAATTGGCTTAAATTAATATAAAATTGTAAACATGTTCTTTTTGATGGTTGTATACTTATCTTCTACTCCATCCGTTTATTAATAATTATCGTTTTAACATTTTACACACTTATGAAGAAAACTAAGAAATAATATACCCTAATATTTAATCATTCATTTACTGTTTTTATATTGAAAGTCACAACCAAACCAATACTAATGATAAAAGGGTAAATGTGATAGTTGTAACACCCCAAATCCGCTGGACGGGTGCTACGGGCGAGACCTCACAATGGGTCCCGACCCTTAGCTTGACAACAATTTCACCGGACCTTCCAACAAGGCACAAATAAAGGCGAAAACTCAAAACGTTTTTAATGTATGCGGAACCAAAAAGTAAGAAACTACAACTTGGAAACTCAGCCGAGTCCTCAAAACAACACAACTCTAATACGAAACTTAAACGTACCACATAAACCACAATACGAAAACATAACCCAAAAACATCCCCGTCCTATAATGTACGGAGACCCCGGCTGTCCACTCCTCCGCCTCACTCGGCGGCATCCCTAACCTACAAGTCATCTACACAAACGGTTTAAAACCGTTAGCTCACATTCTAGGCATTAGAAAAGCGGTGAAGGCACAAAACACATACATAAACCAATACATGAATCACACAAGTCCGGTTTATTATCTTTTTATTATTAAGTCATATCCCGTTCTAATTCAACTTCGGTTGTGACACGAGACCACCGTGGTCTCGCCTCGGTCCCTACTTACCGGCAAGGAGTGGCACGGATGCACCGCCCGTATACCCATCGGATAGTCGCCAAGATCCTCCTAGCCCCAGTCAAGGCTAGGCAGTGATGTCACCGCCCGTTATCATACACTTGGGCCAACATACATATAAGGTCGGTGTCCTAATTTACCGGTTTTAATTGTTATAACATAACATAAACACACACCAAAACACACACCAATGCTAATACATAAAATACGAGCTAAGTAAGTCCGGAGACTTACCTCGTCCCAAACGCTAACTCACACAACGCTCTCGCTTCTCTTGGGAAGAAGCACACAACCTGCTCACAACAAGGTATCCATAAAAACCCGCTCAACTCAAGAAGTCTAGGACTTCTACACAAATGATCTACGCAGGATTATTTGACTCACATTCTAGGACCGCATCCTAGAGTCTATCATAAACACCGTCAATAATGACGTAAAAGCCAACGAGGTATAAACACGCTCATCACATTCTCCTAAGGTCCCAAAAGCCACTACTTGGCATTTCTTCTAAGTTATGCTAGATCCAACCTATCATGATACTACTAAACATACCTAGATCGAGATAAGATTATTAGCTCGAGGGAGAGGGTACTCATGGGACGTCAAAGGATGGAAGACGATCTATGAATGTCGATATGGATTCGTTGGCCTTTATCGGGCTTCAGAACCTAGCACCAAAACTAAACAAATTTAGCTCATACGCTAAATTTGATCATAAAATATTATATATAAAGTCCTAAGGTAAAACTCGTTTTCAAAAGCCAACGTTAAAATTCCCGTAATTACCCCTTTCCGGGCAAAAGCTCAAAACTAGAACCTGGTCATAAAATCACGATTAAAACCTTGGGGCAATTTCCGACAAAAATCCAATCCGAGGATATAAGTGTACTAATCCAGAAATCTGGGTTAAAACTATAATAACCAAAACTCTGGGTACAAACTGCAACTAACACAAAACTGAGGGGGCCGAGATGTAAATATACCTAATAAGAGGGGGACCGATTGGAATAAAGGGAGAAGAGGCTCGACCGGCTCTGCAGCTCCTGGACGCCGGGCGTGGGTGGTACTCTGCAGGAGAAGGAGGCGTGGAGGTCAAAACTATACCTAATAAGATGACTGACAAATTTTTCTTCTTCCATATATATATTCTTAACAAAATCGCACAGATCCTAACTATAGTTAAGAAGAATGAACGATCGAAGAATTGAGAAGAATGAGCCTCCTCCCATTAAACTCGGCAAAAAAATATGTGATTTACTAGAACACCCCCTCCACTAAAACCGTAGCCGGCACAAATTGATCTGGTCAAATCGAGTTCATTGGATCCTGACCCTAGGATCTCACAATGAATCCTAACTCTAGCCTGACAACAAGTTCATTGGATCTTACAACAAGGCATAGATAGATTAAAACCAAAACATCAAACTGTAATATATATCAAAAGGTATACAAAAGTACCGCTGAGTACAAACGAAACATAAATCCATACATCATAAAATCATCCCATATCCCTCGCATACAATCCTAGTGTACGGAGCCCTCAGCGGATCACCCCATCTGGATCACTTTGCAGTTCTCCTAACCTGCAAAACATCTACAACACGGTATAAAACCGTTTAGCTAACCATTCATATATAAAGATAATGCATAAACACAAACACAAGTCATGGAATCATAAACACATAATCATGATGTCACACATTTACCGGTTAATCATCTTTATATAGTCCAACACTCAAATTGTATATAAGTCCAACACTCAAACCGTTAGCCTAACCATTCACATATATAATCCTCCTCTGTGCTATAGCCAGCTGGGAGTTATTGGAACACCCTCCTATACCATAAAGGAGTGGGAATGCCCAACCGTATACCAGATCTGGCCTGACTACAGAGAACCTTCCAGACTCCTCAGCGGGATGAAAGGCAGGTTGTCACAGCCACTACAATGGGCACTAAACCATAGGTCGGTAATAATCAACATCGCATGCTATAAAGCATATTACAAACACCACTCATGCAAACATCCAATATAAGGATGGTAGCTAAGTAAGTCCTACGGACTTACCTCAACCTCAGATACTCTCAACAATGATCAACTCTAATCTGGAGAACAGCGCTGCCTAATAACAAGCTAGGCATAAAGAAATATCAAATCTCCTATCAATCAAAGGGGTCACACCTAGACCTAAGGGATCCATAAGGATCATATCCAACCTATAAAGCTCAACATCTACTAAACTTCAAATCCATAACCGCACATATCGATATCATGATCATCCTCATCCTATCCTCATACACATACCTAGCATGCCACTAACCCACTCATAGGAAAGGAAAGGATCAATACCACTCTAGGTAGATCTTGTACAAGACGCACATGCGTGACAGGAAGGACGTAGGGGAGAAGCAACGGGAGGCGCAGGCGCGGCGGCACTCCCACGCAGGGCGGTGACACAGGTGATGCAGGCGTGGCGGCACTCTGGCGCAGGTGCGGTGACACTGTCAACGCAGGGGCGGCGGCACTGGGCGCAGGGGCAGTTCACAATGCAGAATGTGATCTCCGACTTCTCCTCAACTCTTTCACTCGATGATTCACGTCTTCAACATCCAGCAGCCATACACATACATATATATACACATATGAACATCAATACATGCCTAGGAGATCCTATACACAAGATTTAACTTGTGGAATCCTAAGCTAAAGAGAAGGAAAGGAAGAAAGAAAGAAAGAAGAAGAGTATGCTCACCACTTTTGTAGCCTAACAAGGAAATGATCAGCAAACACCCTCAGCTGACTCTCAAAGCTCAACATAAACATCACACATCATCATCAACCAAAGTCCACACAAACTTGCTTTCAACCCAAGGAAAACTCAAGAACAAGATCAAAGGAGAAGAAGAAGAAAGAAGAAGATCGTGAGCAGTTGGAGAAGATGAAGTAAACCCTTCATCCGGAAGCAAGGACGAAAGGTTATAAGGAAAGAGAAAGAGTAAAGCATGGTCCAAAGGTCAACAAAGCCGGCTGCAACCGCAGGAAACCGCAGGGGCGGGTTCCCTGAGCCGTAGGGACGGAACACAGAACAAGCCGTAAGGGCGTCCCCATGGACCCGTAGGGGCTGCTACGTCCTAGCTCAGCTCTAAAGATCAAGGCTCTTACAAGGAGGGTTGTAATATGGGATGAACTACTCATGTTAGACTAAAAAACTCGGTTCATTATCTTGCATAACAATCCTAACAATAATTTAGTGAATCAACTTCAATAGGGTTGTTATTATATGAGCAGAACTACTTATGTTCAACTAAAAAAAAACTTGTGAAAAGAAATAAAAAAATATAGAACAGATCTTTTAAGAGAGAGAACACTAGACAAAACAATCTAGAGCGATTGTTTAGTTCGTGATCAAAGTATTAAACCCAAATAGTTTGTTGATGAGGTTTGGAACAAGTCCTACATCCCGGGATCTCATATATGATCCAATCACTAGTTTTAGAGGCAAAGCCAAATAAGAGTTACAGAAACAGAATCATAAGAGTAAAACCACAACATAGAATAGTAAGAGTAGAAAGAACATATAATCGAACAAGAACAAGACACGAATCTGAGAATCCAAGAATTCTCCTCGTGTTTCCAATCTGTAATTCGTAGATGCTTCCAAGCTAGCAACCATCAAAGGAACCAACGCTTGATCTTACTTTATGTAGGTTAAACACTCTCAGATGAAGCAACAATCTCGAGTGGAGATGAAGTTCTTCACTATCGATCACAAGAAGCTATGGCTTGATAAGAGAGAACGGCAAGGTAGACGAGAAGAAGAGAGAGAGAGAGAAAGCTCACTACTAGGGTTCAGAACCAGCTAACGCTTTATATCTCCGTACAAGACGAAACGATGTCGTTTGGTTAAATGGACCAACTCTTGAAACAAAACCCGGTTCACTCTTTTAATCATCAACCTTTCTAAACTGGTTCCTCAAACTAGTCAAGTGTTCGAGTCTTCACTCATTTCAATGCTGGCTTATTCTCTTAACGATTCACCCTCCTAACTCTTGTAGTTCTGGCTCAATCATATCTAGTGAATTTGTCACATATAAATCATCGATCCTTTCTTCATTTTCTACGTTATTTCAAATAAATGAAGTAAGTCCCTGCAGAAAACAAAATTTTCATTAGTAACAATTTGTGTACCAAAATCATCACGATTAACTTCCCTTTGCTTTTATGCACTATCAACTCTTTCTTGTCAATCTTCTGCCTAATATAGTGATACCTAACATCAATATGTTTTGTCCTTTTGTCATAAACTGGATCCTTACATAAGAACAGAGCACTTGATTGTTAATATATAGAGTACCAGTATAAGATTTATTAAGAATTTCAGCTAGAATTCCTTTTAGCCACATGGCTTCTTTAGCTGCTTCAGTAGCAGCAATATTCAGCTTCAGTTGAGAAGAGTCCAACAATAGACTGTTGTGGTGATTTCTAGGAAAAGCAATTTCCACACCAAGTATAAACATACGCAGTTGTAGACTTTCTAGTATCTTTGTTACTTGCATAATCTGAATCAACATATCCCAGAAGATCATTAGTGTCACAATGCACACCATATTCTAAAGCAAGTGAAGAAGTACCTGCTAAATATCTTAGCAAGAACTTCATAGCAGACCAATGTTTTGGAGAAGGATCAGACATATATATCTACCCAAGACACTAACAACAAAAGCTAAACCATGCCTAGTGCAGACCATAGAATACATCACAGAACCTACAACTGCATCATATGGAATTAGTTTCATACTTTTAACCTCTTGTGTAGTTACATCAGATGTTTTTGTAAGATCAAGATGAGATCCTAGAGGTATAGATGTTGGTTTAATAGATTTCATATTAAATATGTCTAACACCTTTTGTATATAGTCATGCTGAGTTAACTATATTTTCCTTTTACTTCTATTTCTGACAATTTTTATGCCAAGAATTCTTTGTGCAGGACCAAGGTCCTTCATATCAAAAGTATTCTTCAAAGATGTTTTAATATCTCTGATATTACCCTTAGATTTACAGATTATCATTATCATCAACATATAGGAGAAATAATGAGGATATTCAATCTTAATAAATTTGAAGTATAGACATAAGTCATAAGAATATTGAGTAAAGCCAAGGGCTTTCATGCATGAATCAAATTTTTATGCCATTGTTTGGGATATTGTTTTAAACCATATATATAGAATTATTAAGCAAACAAACATGATTAGGAAAATTTTCATCAATGTAATTTTTTGGTTGACTCATGTATATATGTAGTTTCATCTAGATTACCATGTAAGAAGGCTGTTTTAACATCAATCTGATCAATGTCATAATCAAACACAACAACAATGGATATTACCATTCTTAAGGTTTTATATTTCACCACAAGAGCAAAAATATCATTATAATCCTCCCCTTCCATTGAGTAAAGCCTTTAGCAACTAATCTGGCCTTAAACCTTGGTGGATCAGTAGAGTTTTGACTTTCTTTGACCTTGTACACCCATTTCCTACCAATTAGTCTAGCATCTTTGGGTTTAGGTACAAGAGTCCAGGTGTTATTAACTCTCATTGATTCAATTTCTTCATTCATAGCATATTTCCACTCATTTCTGTGTTTAGAACTAATAGCATGTTCATATATCTCAAGAGTAGGAACAAAAATAACCTCAACAATTAAAAAAGCATATTCTATAACATGCTCAAGTCTGTTTTCTACATGCTCGACTAAATTCATATATTTTGATTTGGTTCTTATGCCTAAATTCTCTATCTCTAGTAAGTTGATAATCAGATAAAGAAGGTAGAGAAAGCATTGGCACAACAGTCATATCAACATTATTATCATCAGGAGACAAGATCATACTATCATAATTTAGAGAGTTTAAGGGATTATATAATTTGCTCACTATCCCTCCTAATTGGCGAGGTGATGACTGATCCGTGGAAGAAAAAGTGTTTATCGAGGATTTTAGTGACTGAGTTTGTAGTCATGACTATATCTCTCGACAAACACTTCTTCTTCCTCGAGAGATTATAGTCAGCACATCCATTGTCAACATCTTCCTCAGTGATATCTGTATTATAACTTGGATCATAAAAACAAATCTGCATCCCTGTCACATTGCTCAGAAGGAATATTAGTGGATAACTTGCATTGAAATTCGTTTTCAACAAAAGTTACATCCCTACTTATTGTTGTTTTGTAAGCTCCTGGTTGAAGGATTAACAACTTATATCCTTTAACTCCTATAGGATATCCTCACATGACACATTTTTGTGCTCTAGGATTTTGTTTACCATCAGAATTTTTGCATAAGCAGCACATCCAAAAGTTATTAGATGAGATAGATTTGGAGGTTTACTAGACCAAAGCTCTTGGGGTGTTTTGAGATTTATAGCACTAGAGGGAGACCTATTAATCAAATAGGCGGTAGTGTTAATGGCTTCTCCCCATAGGGAGTGTTTCAAGCCAGAAGATATTAACATACATCTAGCTTTTTCTAAGAGAGTTCTGTTCATTCTCTTTGCTATACCATTCTGTTGTGGTGTACTTGGGACATTGAGGTGTCTTTTTATTCCATTTTCATGACAAAAGTTGTTAAATTCATATTACAAAACTCCATACCATTATCTGTTCTAAGACACTTCACTTTATGGTTGGTTTGACCTTGTACTATAATTTTCCAGCTTTTAACACTTTCTAGAGCATCACTCTTATTTCTAATAATATAAATCCACACCTTTCTAGAGAAATGATCTATCAAAGATTTTTTTTAAAAAAATCTCCTATCCCCAATGGTTTCAACCTATGCAGGTCCCCATAAATCAGAATGAACATATTCTAGAGGTTTATTGGCTTGAAACTCAGATCTGTTGAAAGAGGTTCTAGTGGTTTTTCCTAGAATACAAATCTCACAAACTTAAGATCACTAGGTTTCCTAGGGATACTACCATTTTTAAAAAGATAGTATAAACCTTTATTGCCTATATGTCCTATTCTAGGGTGCCAGATTAAGGTTTATCATTAGATAGGCAAACAAAATTTTTCAATATGGTTTAACTCACGTTTTCCTATGACATGATAAAGACTATTTTTCTTAATGCTTTTAACTAGAATTTTTCCATTTCTAGAGATAGACCTAATAACATAATATATATTAATGCCACAACTTAGGTCACCAAACATTCTTTCAGATAGCAAATTTCTCCTAAGTTTTGGGATTCATCTAACATTTTGAATGATTCTAATTTTATTATCATTCATTCTAAATGGAAACATATCACATGCCTTTTATGGCAAGAGAAGTATAGTCTCCTAGTATTACTTCGCCTTCATCATGTTTATGTAAGTAATCAAAATGACATTCATGTTGTGTAGCATGCATAGTACATCCAGAATCAAGAATCCAAGCATTCAAATCAGACTCTGATGAAGTATAAAGCATATCAGAACAGAGCAGTACTTCATTATCATGATAGGACATATTCACACAATGCAGAAGTTCGATTTTTAGTTGATTTCTCTGATTCATCATGTTTCTTCTTTTTGCATTCAGGTGTTTTATATCCCTTTTTACCACAATAATAGCATGCTACAATTTTCCTTTGTCCTTATCAGGATTTTCTTTGTCCTTAGGAACAATTTTCAATATTTCTATTTCTTGCTTTATATGAATTCTGAGTGCTTTTATTCTTATCTTGATGTTTACCTTTAACATACATGAGTTCATTCTTAGGCTCTTTTTAGGTGTGAGAGCCCTTTCTTTCGGACCGAGATTTGGACCATGGCCGAGATTGGCTGTGGGCGAGATTAGTCTTGCCGCACCGCGGGCACGTGTGCCGCCCCTGCGGCCCTGTGATCCGCCCCTGCGGGTTAAGGCGGCTGCTGCCGGTTTTGTTGACTCTTTTGACCCGTGCTTTACCCTTCTTTACCTTCTTCGTTTTACCTTGCTTAGCAAGGGTTTCCTCATACTTTCCAATCCAGTTCACGTCCTTCTTGCTTCTCCCTTGTTCCTCTTGATCTTGTTTGGTTTGGAAGAGTTTGTTTGAGTTTGGATGTGTTGTGGCTTTTGGTGGTTGATGATGGTGAGTACTGCTGTGCTTGGAAGCCAGTAAGTGTTGGTCATCAGTGCTTTAGCTAGCTACAGCCGTGGTGAGCATCTTCTTCTTGCTTCTTCATTCTTTCTTCTTCTTTTCTTGTTCTTCTTTCCTTAGCTTAGGATTAGATGTTTGAATGTAGGACTGATGTTGATATGTGTATGTTGATGCTTGTGTATGAATCTGGAAGAGAGTGGAAGTGTTTGATCTTGGGAAGAGCTGAAGAGAAACCACGAGACTACTTCTGCACTTCGCCGCCCCTACGGCCAGAAGTCACCGCCCCGCGGTTACTGTGTCACAACGCCAGCGTCGTCAGCGGCGTGCCTGCGTTTGCCAGCGTCCCTTGTCACCCCCCGCGGCTACGTTTCGCCGCACCCCGGTTGCTTGCCTCCGCCCCTCGCCCCTTTGTTACGCAGTGCGCTTTGTCCCGGCTACCTAAAGCTAGGTAGATCCTTTCCTTTCCTAGTTGAGCGGTAGTAGCATGCTAGGATTCGGATGTTGATGAGTATGTTATGGAATTGCCGGTTAGGGCTTTGAGGTTTACGAGTTGGATATGATCCCTTATGGATCTCTTGGGTCTAGGTGTGACCCTTTGTGTGATAGGAGTTTGATATATGTGAATGTCTTGTATAGGCCGTGTTATCCTCCAGTTTGGAGGACTGTGTTGAGGTTGATCCAGTGAGACGACTACGAGGTTGAGGTAAGTCCGTGGGACTTACTTAGTTGCATTCCTTTATAGGATGTTGTGCATGAGTGGTGTGTGTGTTATATGTTATAGCATGTGTTATGATGGTCACCGACCTATGGTATATTGCTTGCCCATTGTAGGCCGTGATAACTTGCCCTTTCATCCCGCTGGGAGTCTGGGAGGTTCTCTGTAGGCAGGCCAAACCTGGTAAGCTGTTCGGGCACTTCCCATTCCCTTAGGGTACACGAGGTAGTGTCCAGGCACCATTCCAGCTAGTTATTGGACTCAGAGGCGAGGTTTATATTTCTCGTGTCACTTATGTTTATATGGATATTTTTATATGAGTTGATTGCTGGACTTTATAAAGATAATGAACCGGGTAAATATGTGAAAGCATGTTGAAGTGTTATTCCTTTCTGATGTGTGTTTGTGCTCTAGCATATTCCTATATTTTTGTATGGTTAGCTAACGGTTTCATACCGTGTTGTAGACACTTTGCAGGATAGGAGGAGCTGCAGAGTGATTCAGAACGGGTGATCCGCTGAGGGCTCCGTACACTGGGGTGGTATCGGGGTATGGGTTTTGTTGTAAAGTTTAGTTTGTTTGTACTCAGCGGTACATTGTATTATTTGATATATATATATATATATATATATATATATATATATATATATATATATATATCATTTCATGTTTTGTTTTAATCTATCGGTGCCTGTTGTAAGATATGTGAAATTGTTGTCAGGCTAGGCCATGATCCATTGTGAGATCCTAGCCTAGTAGTACTCCGAATCCTACGGATTTGGGGTGTTACATTAGGATTAGTTTTATCCTTAAAAACTTTCATTTCTTCATTTTTTTCTGTAAGATAGCTTCTAGTAATTTTTTTCTTAGTCAAATCCTGATGACCATACTGAATGACATCTTAAATGTATTAACTTGTGTAGGTAAATAATTTAATATAATAACAGCTTGATCATATCATCAATTTTATCACTGCAACGTTCCAGATCAATGTCATTCTAATAAAAGCATCAAGATTATCATTTAGAGTTAGAAGTATCCATTTTAAAATGGAATAATCGACACAGTAAAAATTCTACTAGGCATGCTTTTTACTAGAAATAAAGTTTCTAAAGTATTCCATAGAGTCTTAGAGGTAACCTGAGTTAGGACTTGGCGTCCTACCTCATCAATAAGTCGTAACATGATTTCAAAGTGAGCTATTTGATCGAGCTCCTCTTTTTCCTCCTCCTTTGTATTGTCAGGAAAGTCTTGAGTGATAGCTCTCTAGCATTTCTCCCTTATTAAGATAGCCTCATTTTGACCTGCCAAATGGCAAAGTCAGTGTTGCCATCAAAAGGTTTAATCTTTGCTGTGTCACCCATTCCTAGGACAAAAAAAAGAAGAACTTGTTTAGTTTTGTAATTTGTAATGAAAAAACTAAAGAACCGAGTAGAAGAAAAATAAACAAGGAGGAAAGTTTTGTTAACAAAAGTTCTCCTTGTTAAGCCTTTCATCTCATTTACTTAGTGATATCTTAACAACTATCCTGAAAAACACTTTATACCGGATCTAATCTGAGTGCAAGAATCAACTCTTGCAAATACTCAATTGGAAATTAGAGGTCTTCCAGAGACTCAATCAACGGATTGGTGATCTCCATAGGAAATGAAGTCAAACGTAAGTGAGGACAATAGGATTTAGAGAACAGCAAAAAGGGTTATGACTATAAAAAGTTAAGAACCCTTGTTTCTATGGTTCGAACAAAAGAATTAGATCAAGGCAACTAGAAGCTAGGGCTTGATCAGAGAGAGCGGCAAGGTAGACGAGAAAACAAAGAGAGAGAGAAAGCTCACTACTAGGGTTCAGAACCAGCTAACACTTTACATCTCCGTACAAGAAGAAACGATGTTGTTTGGTTAAATGAACCAACTCTTGAAACAAAACCCGGTTCACTCTTTTAATCATCAACCCTTCTAAACCGGTTCCTCAAACTGGTCAAGTGTTCGAGTCGTCACTGACTCATTCCAATGCTGGCTTATTCTCTTAACAATTCACCCTCCTAACTCTTGTAGTTCTGGCTCAATCATATTAGTGAATTTGTCACATATACATCATCGATCCTTTCTTCATCTTCTAAGTTATTTCAAATAGATCAAGTAAGTCCCTACAGAAAACAAATTTTCATTAGTAACAATTTTTTTACCAAAATCAGCAAGATTAACTTCCCCTTTGCTTTTCTGCACTATCAACTCTTTTTTGTCAATCTTCTACCTAATATAGTGATACCTAACATCAATATTTTTGTCAGTATACAGAGTAGCAATATAAGATGTATTAAGAATTTCAGCTAGAATTCCTTTTAGCCACATGGATTCTTTAACTGCTTTAGTAACAACAATATATTCAGCTTCAGTTGAGGAGAGTGCAACAATTGACTGTTGTTGGGATTTCCAGGAAATGCAATTTCCACACCAAGTATAAACATACGCAGTTATAGACTTTATAGTATCTTTGATAC
This sequence comes from Fagopyrum tataricum, assembly GCA_002319775.1. Taxonomy (NCBI): domain Eukaryota; kingdom Viridiplantae; phylum Streptophyta; class Magnoliopsida; order Caryophyllales; family Polygonaceae; genus Fagopyrum; species Fagopyrum tataricum. The sequence goes on from CM008280.1 coordinate 23,177,709, forward strand.
TTGCATAATCTGAATCAACATAACCCACAAGATCATTAGTGTCACAATGCACACCATATTCTAAAGCAAGTGAAGAAGTACCTGCTAAATGTCTTAGCAAGAACTTCATAGCAGACCAATGTTTTGAAGAAGGATCAAACCTATATCTACTCAAGACACTAACAACAAAAGCTAAACCAGGCCTAGTGCAGACCATAGAATACATCACAGAACCTACAGCTGCATCATATGGAATCAGTTTCATACTTTTAACCTCTTTGTGTAGTTACATCAGATGTTTTTGTAAGATCAAGATGAGCTCCTAGAGGTATAGCATATTAAATCTTTCTAACACCTTCTGTATATAGTCATGCTGAGTTAACCATATTTTCCTTTTACTTCTATTCCTGACAATTTTTATGCCAATAATTCTCTGTGCAGGACCAAGGTCCTTCATATCAAAATTATTCTTCAAAGATGTTTTAATATCTTTGATATTACCCTTAGATTTACAGATTATAAGAATATCATCAACATATAGGAGAACATAAAGAGGATATTCATTCATAATTAATTTCCTGCATGAATCAAATTTTTCATTCCATTGTTTGGGAGATTGTTTGTAAACCATATATAGATTTATTAAGCAAACAGACATGATTAGGAAATTTTTCATCAATGTAACCTTTTTGGTTGACTCATTTATATAGTTTCATCCAGACCATGTAAGAAGGCTGTTTTAACATCAATCTGATCAATGTCATAATCAAACACAACAGCAATGGATATTAGCATTCTTAAGGTTTTATATTTCACCACAGGAGCAAAAATATCATTATAATCCTCCCTTTCCTTTGAGTAAAGCCTTTAGCAACTAATCTAGCCTTAAACCTTGGTCGATTAGTAGAGTTTTGACTTTCTTTGACCTTGTACACCCATTTACTACCAATTAGTCTAGCATCTTTGGGTTTAGGTACAAGAGTCAGGTGTTATTAACTCTCATTGATTCAATTTCTTCATTCATAGCATATTTTCACTCATTTTGTGTGTTTAGAACTAATAGCATGTTCATATATCTCAAGAGTAGGAATAGAAATAATCTCAACAATTCAAAAAGCATATTCTATAAAATTCTCAAGTTTTTTTCTACATGCTCAACTAAATTCATATATTTTGGATTTGGTTTCTTATGCCTATGTTCTCTATCTCTAGTAAATTAATAATCAGATAAAGAAGGGAGAGAAGGCATAGGCACATCAGTCATATCAACATTATTATCATCAGGAGACAAGTTAATTAGTACTATCAGAATTTGGAGAGTTTAAGGGATTATAATTGCTCACTGTCCCTCCTAATTGGCGAGGTGATAACTGATCCGTGGAAGAAAAGTGTATGTCGAGGAATTTGAGTGACTGGAGTTTGTAGTCATGACTAAATCTCTCGATAAACACTTTTTCTTCCTCGAGAGATTATACTCAACACATCCATTGTCAACATCTTCCTCAGTGATATCTGTATTATCACTTGGATCATAGAAAGACAAATTTGCATCCCTTTCATATTGCTTAGAAGTAATATTAGTGGATAATTTAATGGAAATTCATTTTCAACAAAATTTACATCCCTACTTCTTGTTGTTTTGTAAGTTCCTGGTTGAAGGATTAACAACGTATATCCCTTAACTCCTATAGGATATCCTAACATGACACATTTTTGTGTTATAGGATTTAGCTTACCATCAGAATGTTTTGCATAAGCAGCACATCCAAAAGTTCTTAGCTGAGATAGATTTGGAGGTTTACCACTCCAAAGCTCTTGGGGTGTTTTGAGATTTACAGCACTAGAGGAAGACCTATTAATCAAATAGGTTGCAATGTTAATGGCTTCTCCCCATAGGGAGTGTTTCAAGCCAGAAGATATTAACATACATCTAGGTTTTTCTAAGAGAGTTATATTCATTCTCTTTCCTATACCATTCTATTGTGGTGTACTTGGGACATTGAGGTGTCTTTTATTCCATTTTCATGACAAAAGTTGTTAAATTCAGTATTACAGAACTCCAGACTATTATATGTTCTAAGGCATTTTGCTTTATGGTTGGTTTGACCATGTACTGTAAATTTCCAGTTTTTAACACTTTCTAGAACATCACTCTTATTTCTAAGAATATAAATCCACACCTTTCTAGAGAAATGATCTATCAAAGATAGGAAAAATATCTCCTACCCCCAATGGTTTCATCCATGCAGGTCCCCATAAGTCAGAATGAACATATTCTAGAGGTTTACTGGCTTGAAACTCAAATCTTTAAAAGAGGTTCTAGTTATTTTTCAACTAGAATTTTTTCATTTCTAGAGATAGACCTAATACCAGAATGTGTATTAATGTCACAACTTAGGTCATAAACATGCTTTGAGATAGTAAATTTCTCCAAAGTTCTGGGATCCATCTAACATTTTGAATGATTCTAATTTTATTATCATGCATTCTAAAAGGAACATATCACATGCCTTTTATGGCAAGAGAGGTACAGTTTCCTATTCTTACTTCTCCTTCATCATGTTTATGTAAGTAATCAAAATGGCATTCATGTGGTGCAACATGCATAGTACATCTAGAATCAAGAATCCAAGCATTCAAATCAGACTATGATGAAGTATAAAGCATATCAGAACAAAGAAGTAGTTCATTATCATGATAGGACATATATTCACACAAAGCAGGAGTTAGATTTTTAGTTGATTTCTCTACTTCATCATGTTTCTTCTTTCTGCATTTAGGTGTTTTATATCCCTTTTTACCACAATAATAGCATGTTACAATTTTTCTTTGTCCTTATCAGGATTATCTTTGTTCTTATGAACAAAATTTTCAATATTTTTGTTTCTTTCTTTATATGAATTCTGAGTGCTTTTATTCTTAACTTGATGTTTACCTTTAACATACATGAGTTCATTCTTAGGCTCTTTAAGATTAATTTTAACCTTAAAAACTTACATTTCTTCATTTTTCTGTAAGATATCTTCTAGTAATTTTTTCTTAGTCAAATCGTGATGACCATAGTGAATGACATCTTTAAATGTATTAAATTGTGCAGGTAAAGAAGTTAATATATTAACAGCTTGATGAATATCATCAATTTTATCAATACAACATTCTAGATCAAGTGTCATTATCAAGATTATCATTTAGAGTCAGAGAAGTATCCATTTTAAAATAGAATAATCGACACAATAAAGAAATTCTACTAGGCATGCTTTTTACTAGAAATAAAGTTTTTAAGTATTCCATAGAGTCTTAGAGGTAACCTGAGTTAGGACTTGGCGTCCTACCTCATCAGTAAGTCGTAACATGATTTCAGAGTGAGCTATTTGATCGAGCTCCTCTTTTTCTGTAAGATCCTTGATCTTTAGGAGCCATGCCAGGGTAGCCGCCCCTGCGGGTCCAGAGGCTCGCCCCTGCTATAACACCCCAAATCTGTAGGACTCGGGGCGCTACAGGGCTTGGATCCCACAATGGATCCTGACCCTAGCCTGACAACAAGTTCACTGGATCTTACAACAAGGCACATATAGATTAAAACCAAAACATTAAACTGTAATATATAAATCAAAAGGTTTACAGAAGAACCGCTGAGTACAAACTAAACATGTATCTGTACATACAAAATATCCCATATCCCTCGCATACAATCCTAGTGTACAGAGCCCTCAGCGGATCACCCCATCTGAATCACTCTGCAGCTCTCCTAACCTGCAAAGTATCTACAACACGGTATAAAACCGTTAGCTAACCATTCATATATATAAGATAATGCATAAGCACAAACACAAATCAGAAAATCATAACCACATAATCATGTTGTCACACATTTACCCGGTTTATTATCATTATAAAGTCCAACACTCAAATCGTATATATATATATATGTATATGAACATATGTGACGCGGGGAATATATAATCCTCGCTTATGAGTGCTATAACCAGCTGGAGTGGATCCGGAACACCCTCCGTATACCATAAAGGAGTGGGGAGTAGCCATCTCGTATACCAGATTTGACCTGACTACAGAGAACCTCCCAGACTCCTCAGCGGGATGAAAGGGAAGGTTGTCACAACCACTAAAATGTGCGGTCACTAAATCATAGGTCAGTATTAAACAACATCGCATGCTATCAAGCATATAACACACACCACTCATACACACATCCAATATAAGGATGGTAGCTAAGTAAGTCCTATGGACTTACCTCAACCTCGAAGTAATCTCAAACACGATCAACTCCAATTTGGAAGATAGCACTGCCTAATAACAAGGCATAAAGAGATATCAAATCTCCTATCAATCAAAGGGGTCACACCTAGACCCAAGGGATCCATAAGGATCATATCCAACCTATAAACCTCAATATCTACAAAACCTCAAAGCCATAACCGGCACATATCGATATCATGATCATCCTCATCCTATCCTCAAACACACACCTAGCATGCTACTAACCCGCTCATACTAGGAAAGGAAAGGATCTACACTACTCTAGGTAGATCTTGTACAAGACGCACCTGCGTGACAAGAGGAACGCAGGGGCGAAGCAAAGGCAAGCGCAGCGCGCGGTAACCGCAGGCAGCGACAAGGTCACGCAGGGGGCGGCGGCTTGCTGGCGCGGGGGCGGTGACACTGCAGAAGGTGAACCCCCATCTCCTCTTCGGTTCTTCACGGATGAAATCACGTCTTCATCATCCATTAGACATACACATACATATATATACACATTCCAACATCAAAAAACACCTAAGAGATCTATCCTAAGCTAAGGAAGGAGGAAAGGAAGAAGAAAGAAAGAGAGAGAGAAGAAGAGGAAATAACTCACCACTGTGGTAGCCTAACCAGGATGGAAAAGATCACAACACACCACTCATATGGCTCCAAGCTCATCAACAACACACCACATCAACTTCAACAAGGCCACACCACAAACACTTGCAAACTTAAGGAAAACAAGAACAAGCTCCAAGGAGAAGAAAGGGAGAAAGAAGCTCGTGAGATAGCTGGAATGAAGATAAAACCCTTGATCACGAGCCCAAGAAGAAGCTTAAGGAGAAGAGAAGAAAAGGGTAAAGCACGGTCCACTCGGTCAACAAAGCCGGCAGCCGCAGAAACCGCAGGGGCGGGCATCCTGAGCCGCAGGGGCGGCGCAAAGCACCCACAGGGGCGGCTAGATCCAACTAAGCTCTAAAGATCAAGGCTCTTACACCTGCGGCTTGTTCTGTAATCCGCCCCTGCGGCTCAGGGAGGCGCCCTGCGTTTTCCGGCGGCTGCAGCCGGCATTGTTGACCGTTGGACCGTGCTTTACTCTTCTTTCCTCTTTAACTTTCGCCATTGCCTTAGGATGAAGGGTTTCTTCATTCATCTTCTCTAGCTGCTCACGATCTCTTCTCTCTCTCCTTTCCCTTGGATCTCTTCTTGAGTTTTCTTAGTTACAAGCAAGCTTGTGTGGTTTTTGTGGTTTGATGATGTATGGATGTTGTTGCTGAGCTTGAGAGCCATCTAAGGGTCTTGTTGCTAATCATTTCCTTGGATAGGCTACAAAAGTGGTGAGCTTACTACTCTTTCTTCTTTCTTTCTTTCTTTCTTTCTTTCTTTCCTTCTTCCTTTCCTTCTCGTAGCTTAGGATTTCACAAGTTGAATCTTGTGTTGGAGCTACTGGGCATGTATTAATGTTTGTATAAACATATATGTGTATGTGTTTGGTTGATGGCAATGTAGACGTGAATTCATCACGTGAAGAACCGAAGAGGAAGTCGGGGATTACATTCTGCACTGTCGCCGCCCCTGCGCCCCAACGTCGCCGCCCCTGCGCCTAGTGCCGCCCCTACATGGAAGTGCCGCCGCCACCTGCGCCTTCCATCACTTCGCCCCTGCGTCTTTCCTGTCACGTAGGTGCGTCTAGTACAAGATCTACCTAGAGTGATATTGATCCTTTCCTTTCCTAGTATGAGTGGTTTAGTGGCATGCTAGGTGTGTGTTTGAGGATAGGATGAGGATGATCATGATATCGATATGTGCCGGTTATGGCTTTGACGTTTTGTAGATATTGAGGTTTATAGGGTTGGATATGATCCTTATGGATCCCTTGGGTCTAGGTGTGACCCCTTTGATTGATAGGAGATTTGATATCTCTTTATGCCTTGTTATTAGGCAGTGCTATTCTCCGGATAGGAGTTGATCAAGGTTGATTATATTCTGAGGTTGAGGTAAGTCCATAGGACTTACTTAGCTACCATCCTTATATCGGATGTTTGCATGAGTGGTGTTTGTTATATGCTTGATAGCATGCGATGTTATAAGATGATTAACCGGGTAAATGTGTGATAGCATGACTATGTGTTTATGATTCCTTGACTTGTGTCTCTGTGCTTATGCATTATCTTTATATATGAATGGTTAGCTAACGGTTTTATACCGTGTTGTAGGTGTTTTGTAGGTTAGGAGAACTGCAGAGTGATCCAGATGGGATGATCCGCTGAGGGCTCCGTACACTAGGTTTTGCGAGGATATGGGATGATTTTATGATGTATGGATATATGTTGGTTTGAACTCAGCGGTACTTTTGTATACCTTTGATATGTATATATTACAGTTTTCATGTTTTTGTTTTAATCTATATGTGCCTTGTAGTAAGATCCAGTGAACTTGTTGTCAGGCTAGGGATAGAATCCATTGTGAGATCCTAACCCAGTAGCGCCCCGAGTCCTACGGATTTAGGGCGTTACAAAGTTGGTATCAGAGCCTTAGGTTGACAACAATGCCACTTGCAATCTGCGATAAAGGTCGAATATATAAATAAACAGTACCCGAAAGGGGTTTGACTTTTCAAAAGATTTTTGGTTTGAAATGAGTACAAATGTTTTCGGATAGTGCGGAAAGCCATCACCCCTCCGAGGACCTCGACAGTATATATATATATATATATATATATATATATATATATATATATATATATATATATATATAGATATAGATATTACCTTATATGATGTCGTGTTTGACTTTATATATAACTATACATATGGCATATATATAGCCTTCTAAGTTAGGTTTATACCCTGCAGATGGTTCGGACTAGAGCTTTATCTGCAGTTGGACGAGGTAGGGGTAGACTCCCTCTTTTCTCCAATAGTGATAGGACAAGGTCAAATTCCCGCTGTGGATCCACCTACAGCGGAGGAGGTCCATGAGGATGTTGCTGAGAGTGTCGTTCCTGAGACTGGGAACGGTATGACTGAGAGACAAAGACCACAACGAGTTCAGTCAGATGACTCGGATCATGTCTCTATGGGGGGACCAGAGTTCCGCGCGTATATTAGGCGAGTGGAAGAGGTTGCTAGAGCGGGTAGACGTGCCCCGGATTTGCCAACACAGGAGGGATCGTCTGAGAGATCCCATGGAGCTACTCAGGTGCAAGATGTACAAGTACGTGCTGATGAGATTGCTCGAGTTCCAGAGGAGTATAGAGGGCCTCGACCAGATACTTGGTTGAAGGCATTTCATCAGATGAGAGTACCCCCTTTCTCTGGGAAGGTGGGGTTAGAGGTGGAGTTGTGGATCGGACATTTAGACTCAGCTCTTGAGTCTATTAGATGTCCAAGAGACAGATAGATATATTTAGTGTAGACTTTATTCCGAGACTTGGCACAACACTGGTGGAGATCTGTACGGAGTCAGGTTAACAGTTATGACCAGATGAGGAGTATGACTAAAGAGCGTTTCTGCCCTACCTCATTGAGGAGGAGAAACTGCAAGATTTTGTTGAGGCTGGATTTGAGGATGTACTAGTCTTTGAGGCGATCAGGAGAATCCAGGAGGAGTTGACCTTGTTGGGCCCAAGCTGCACCTCCTACAGATCAGCATGTATATCTCTTTTCCCGACGACTGAGGGATGCTACCCGGACTATATGGCAGGATTTCATTGTGAGTCCCTGATGGACTATCAGGACAGAGCCTCTGATTATGAGAGCTAGTGGGCTGGACAGAGGAGACCTTCTCAGACCGGAGGGTCTGAGAAGAGACAACGGACTGGGTAGACCAGTGTGCTGGTGAAATTGCTAGTTCAGGGCGAGGCCAGAGACGCCAAAAGTTTACCCTCATCTGCACCGGTTGTAGATAAGGGACGACAGTGTTATAATTGTGGTGATCCTGGACATATACGACCAGAGTGCACGAGCCCGCCAATGACTTGCTTTAGTTGTGGCAGACCAGGCCACAGAGTTATCTTCTGTAGACAGGTGGAGCTTCATCACAGCAGGGTTCTTCTCCTGCCAATGTAGCAGGAGGTGGGCAAACACCACCTCAGCAGCAGACACAGGGACAGCAGAGAGTCCCAGATCGTCCTACTACTCAGGGATCTACTCTTGGGTCAGGTAGAGGTAGAGGTCGTGGTGGGAGTACCACTAACACCAGAGGAGCTCAGGGTAGAGCTTTTGAGTTGAGGAGTGTAGAGGAGCCAACTACACCGGCTGCCTACAGGTACCATTCTGATTCATGGTTTACCTGTTAGAGTTTTATTTGATACTAGAGCTACGCATTCATTTATATCTGATGCATGTGTTGAGCGTTTGAGTCTAGTAACGACTGAGGGAATACCCTTTAGTATAGGGTTACCTGATGGTAGTAGGGTCAGAGGTGTAAGAGCCTTGATCTTTAGAGCCGAGTTGGGCTTATCCGCCCCTGCGGGTTTTGAGCCGCCCCACGGGGTGTTGTTTTTCCGCCCCTGCGGCCAAGGAGCCCGCCCCTGCGGTTTCCTGCGGCTGCATCCGGCTTTGTTGACCGATGGACCACGCTTTACTCTTTCCTCTCTTCCTTCTTAAGCTTCTTCCTTGCTTTTTTGATCAAGGGTTTCATCTTCTCCAGCTCCCTCTCGATGTCCTTCTTTCCTTCCTTTCCTCTCCTTGATCTTGTTCTTGAATCCTTCTTGTTTTTGTAAGAGAATTGTTGTGTGCTTAATGACAATGAGCATGACGTGTATATTGCTGAGCTTGGGAGCCAGCTGATGGTGTTTTGTGATCTTTTCCTTGCTGCCTAGGACCACAGTAGTGGTGAGTTTCCTCTCTTCTTCTTCTTTCTTTCTTTCTTCATTTGATTTCCCTTCTTTAGCTTAGGATTAGTTGTGCTAGGTATGTTTTGATGTTTGTATGTATATATGTATGTGTATGAATTGGGCTAATGGATGATGAAGACGTGATTTCATCACGTGAAGAACCGAAGAGGAAATCGGGGTTCACATTCTGCAGCGTCGCGCCCCCCGCGCCAGTGAACAGCGCCCTGCGGGACCTTGTCACCGCACCCGCGCCAGCGAGTCGCCGCCCCGCGGCCACGGTCACAGCGCCCGCCGCCAGCGTGTCTTCGCGCCTGCGCCTTCCGTCACTCCGCCCCTGCGTCTTTCCTGTCACGCAGGTGCGTCTTGTACAGGATCTACTTAGAGTAGTATTGATCCTTTCCTTTCCTAGTATGAGCGGGTTGGTAGCATGCTAGATATGTGTATGAGGATAGAATGATGATGAGTATGATATATCTATATGCCGGTTATGGCTTTGAGGTTTAGTAGATTATCGAGGTTTATAAGTTGGATATGATCCTTATGGATCCCTTGGGTCTAGGTGTGACCTCTTTGATTGATAGGAGATTTGATATCTCTTTATGCCTTGTTATTAGGCAGTGTTATCCTCCGGGTCGGAGTTAATCGTGGTTGAGGTTATTTTGAGATTGAGGTAAGTCCGTAGGACTTACTTAGCTACCATCCTTATATTGGATGTATGCATGAGTGGTGTGTGATATATGCTTGATAGCATGCAATACTGTTTCATTACCGACCTATGGTTTAGTGTTCGCCCACTATAGGGCCGTGGATAACTTGCCCTTTCATCCCGCTGGGAGTTTGGGAGGTTCTCTATGGGCAGGCCAGATCTGGTAAACGGTTCGGCACACTCCATTCCCATAGGGTACATGGGGAGGTGTTCTAGGCACCACTTCAGCTGGCTATGGGACCCAAAGGCGAGGATTATATATTCCTCGTGTCACATATTTTCATATTCATATGTATATACGATTTGAGTGTTGGACCTTTATAAACATAATAAACCGGGTAAATGTGTGACAACATGATTATGTTTTTATGATTACCTGATTGTGTTTGTGCTTATGTATTATCTGATATATGAATGGTTAGCTAACGGTTTTATACCGTGTTGTAGATCTTTTTGCAGGTTAGGGGAACTGCAGAGTGTGCCCAGATGGGGTGATCCGTTGAGGGCTCCGTACACTAGGATTGTATGCGAGGGATAAGGGTGATTTTATGATGTATGGATACCTGTTTTGGTTTGTACTCAGTGGTCTTTTTGTAAACTCTTTTGATATGTTTATATTACAGTTTGATATTTGGTTTTAATTTATCTATGCCTTGTTGTAAGATCCAGTGAACTTGTTGTCAAGCTAGTGTCAGGATCCATTGTGAGATCAAAGCCCAGTAGCGGCTCGAGTCTTACGGATTTGGGGTGTTTACAGAGAGGTACCCGCGAGATACGTGATTGTCGCCATTTGTGTAGGGACTCGTGTGTTACTTGTTGACTTCTTTGTTATGCCATTAGTGCATGAGGAAGTCACTTTCGGTATGGATTTGTTGGATAGACACCATGCATTATTAGATGTAGGTAGGAGGACCGTGACACCTCTCTACGAGTTAGGTCAGATAGAGGTTTTCCGAGGTTGGGATCTTGGGAAGTCAGGCATGGTGATCAGTGCGGTACGTGCAGCGAGATTTGATTGCACAGGGTTGTGAGGCCTTCTGGTGTTATGCCATGAAAGATGGGGAGAGTCCAGCGTTAGAGGATATCCCAGTGGTCTGCGAGTTTACAGATGTGTTTACTTAGCCGTCCAGTTTGCCGCCTCAAAGAAGCGTGGACTTTGGCATAGAGTTAGAGCCTGGTACGAGACCGATCTCGAAGGCCCCATATCGTATGGTGCCTGTCCAGATGTTGGAGCTGAAGAAGCAACTCGAGGAGTTGGATGAAAAGGGCTTCATCCGCCTAGCGTATCCCGGTGGGAGCACCTGTCCTCTTCTTGCGGAAGAAGGATGGATCGTTGAGACTTTGTATTGATTACAGGGAGCTGAACAAGGTAACCATAAAGAACAAGTATCCATTGCCTCGATAGATGACTTGTTAGGTCACCTTCAGGAGCAACGATGTTCTCAGGATTGACCTACGTTCGGTGTATCACCAGCTAAGGGTGAGAGAGCAGGATGTGCACAAGACAGCTTTCGGACCAGGTATGGACACTGCGAGTTTGTAGTGATGCCATTTGGGCTTACGAATTCCCCAACAGTCTTCATGGAGTTGATGAACGGCATATTCATCGACTTCTTGGATCAGTTTGTGGTAGTCTTCATAGATGATATTCTGGTGTACTCTCGCAACAGAGAGGAACATGCAGGATAACTGAGGACTGTCTTACAGGTTTTACGAGATAGAGAACATTATGCTAAGTTCTCTAAGTGCGAGTTCTAGATGCTAGAGGTAGCATTCCTGGGTCATATTGTTTCCGCCGAGGGGATCAAGGTTGATCCGGCGAAGATAGAGTCAGTAGCAGCATGGAGGACACCGACGAATGTTAAGGAAGTACGTAGCTTTCTTAGCCTAGCCGGCTATTACCGTCGCTGTGTGGAGGGATTTTCTGTGATTGCCCGTCCACTGACGAGTCTGCTAAGGAAGACTACCAGATTTATATGGTCCGAGCAGTGTATGTAGAGTTTTGAGGAGTTGAAGGGACGTCTAACTTTCGCTCCAATTTTAGCACAGCCAGAGGGTACAGAGGATTTTGTGGTTTACAGTGATGCATCCAAGCTAGGCTTAGGATGTGTATTGATGCAGCGAGGCAGAGTGATTGCATATGCGTCTAGACAGCTGAAGACGTATGAGGAGAACTACCCGACTCATGATATGGAGTTGGCAGCGGTAGTTCATGCACTGAAGATTTGGAGACATTACCTGTATGGTGCTACATGTTAGATCTTCACAGACCATAAGAGTCTGAAGTATATTTTCACGCAGCGGAATTGAATAACCGTCAGCGTAGGTGGCTTGAGTTGATCAAGGACTTTGATCTGGAGATTCTGTATCTTCCGGGGAACGTGAACGTTGTCGCCGACGCCTTGAGCAGGAAGACGCCTCGAGAGAAGGCGATTGCGAGACTGACAGTTCAGCCTCAGTTACAAAGAGATCCGGTTTGGCTTAAGAGTTGGACGTCCAGTTTCCTGATCGAGGACGCCCAGATGAGTACTTTAGAGGTTCTTCCTAATTTGTTGGGTGAGATCCAACAGAAGCAGGGGACCTGCCCGACCTTGATGAGGATCCGAGAGAGGATGTTCCGTGGTGAGGCACCACTAGTTCCTTATAGGAGCAGATGGAGTGATGAGACGCCGCGGTAGCGTCTGTGTACCAAGCTGATGTGGATTTGCGACAGAGGATATTACAGGAGGCTCACTGATACGCCCTTCGTCAGTGCACCCAGGTACGAGTAAGATGTAGCCAGGATATGAGGCACTCATATTGGTGGGCAGGGCCTGAAGCCCGACGTGGCCAGATTTGTGGCATAGTGTGCGATCTGTCAGCAGGTCAAGATCGAGCATTGTAGACCTGGGAGGTGAGCTCCATCCACTTCCTATACCGCAGAGGAAGTGGGAGGACGTCACCATGGATTTTGTGACGGAGTTGAGACCGAGCAGGAGCTTTGATGTTATCTGGGTTATAGTTGACATATTGACGAAGACGACACGTTTTATCCCTATTCGGGAAACGTGGCCAGAGCAGATTGGCTGAGGATACACTAGACAGATAGTGAGACTCCATGGTGTACCGAGGACGATCGTCTCATACAGAGATGGGCGATTTACCTTGAGGTTTTGGCAGCAGATTCAGACTGCCCTGGGGACGAGTTTGCACTTCATGATTGCATTTCATCCTCAGACAGAGGGTCAGTCAGAGAGGACCATTCAAATACTAGAGGATATGCTGCGAGCTTGTGTGTTAGATTGGGGACAAGTGTGGACGGATCATCTCTCACTAGTTGAGTTCTCGTACAACAACAGCTGGCATGCATCGATTGGGATGACCCCATATGAGGCATTGTATGGACAGAGATGTCGCACGCCGTTATGCTGGGATGAGCCTAGCAGTGTTAGTGGTTTGACACCTTATGAGGTTCAGGATGATGTTGCTTGTGTTGAACTGATTAGAGAGAAGATGCTGACTGCACAGAGCCGTCAGAATTAATATGCAGATAGGAGGCGTAGACCCCTAGAGTTTAGAGTAGGAGCCCATGTAAGGATGAGAGTGTCTCTGACACGAGGTGTTAGACGCTTTGGCGTTAAGGGGAAGTTGAGCCCCCAACATGTCGGACCGTTCGAGATTCTGGATCGAGTTGGGAGCGCAACATACAGTTTAGCTTTGCCTCCGAGATTAGAGGGTGTTCACCCTGTGTTTCACGTGTCTCAACTGAGGGAGTATATACCAGTTCCGAGACACATTGTGAGTTATGATGATTTGGTGGTCGAGCCGGACCACACTTTTGTTGAGCACCCGATTGTAGTTCTAGAACGAGGTATGAGACGTCTGCGTTCGAAGGACATTCCGATGTTGAGGATACATTGGTCGAGACGAGGACCTGATGAGGCTACATGGGAGATTGAGGATAGTATTCAGAGGAACTATCCAGAGTTTTACGCCGAGATGGATGTACCTGTAGGATCGATGAGTAAATCTTAGTACTATCTTGGTGAGTGTTGTGATTATGTGCTTATATGCTATGATGTGTTTATTTTCAGTGCTAGCTATGATGTGATATATGATCTTATTAGATCTTGATGTGCTAGCGCGGAGTGTGATTATAGCTGGAGATGGTTCTTTTCTCCATGCTATTGAGATACGATCAGGGTTTAGCTGGAGATGGTTATTCCTCCATGGTATTCTTGTTGAACATAGTTTCGTTGGAGATGTTTTTCCTACCATGCCTTTATGTTATGAGTATGATACGGCTAGAGATGTTTTTCCTCTATGCCTTTGTGATGTGATGATGATACGGCTAAGAGATGTTTTTCCTCTATGTCTTTGTGATGTGATGATAGTTTGGCTAGATGATGGTTTTCCTCTATGCCTTGGACAGTGTAGTAATCTTGTTGTTGGAGATGTTTATACCTCGGCATATGGGTCCGAGAGGATTTGAGATTTCACAAGTTTCGGGACGAAACTTGTTTTTAAGGGGGTGAGATGTAAAAGAGCCTTGATCTTTAGGAGCCGAGCCAGGGTAGCCGCCCCTGCGGGTCCAAAGGGCTTCCCTTGCGGCTTGTTCTGTAATCCGCCCCTGCGGCTCAAGGAGGCGCCCCTACGGTTTCCTGCAGCTGCAGCTGGCATTGTTGACCGTTGGACCGTGCTTTACTCTTCTTTCCTCTTTAACTTTCTCCTTTGCCTTAGGATAAAGGGTTTCTTCATTCATCTTCTCCAGCTGCTCACGATCTCTTCTCTCTCTCCTTTCCCTTGGATCTCTTCTTGATTTTTCCTTAGTTACAAGCAAGCTTGTGTGGTGGGGTTTTGGTGTGGTTTGTTGATGATTGTCGCTGGATCCGTTGATTGTTGAGCTTGTTGGTGATGTTGGAGGAGCCAGCTGAGGGTCTTGTTGCTAATCATTTCCTTGGATAGGCTACAACAGTGGTGATCTTACTCTTCTTCTTCTTTCCTTCTTTATTTCCTTCTTCCTTTCCTTCCCCTTAGCTTTGGATTTCACAAGTTGAATCTTGTGTGTTGGAACTACTGGGCATGTATTAATGTTTGTATGAACATATATGTGTATGTGTTTGGTTGCTGGGCAATGAAGACGTGAATTCATCACGTGAAGAACCGAAGAGGAAGTCGGGGGTTACATTTTGCACTGTCGCTGCCCCTGCGCCCTGCGCCCAGCGCCGCCGTCCCTGCTCCGCAGTGTCGCCGCCCCTGCGTGGAAGTGCCGCCGCGCCTGCGCGTTCCGTCACTTCGCCCCTGCTGTCTTTCCTGTCACGCAGGTGCGTCTTGTACAGGATCTACCTAGAGTGGTATTGATCCTTTCCTTTCCTAGTATGAGTGGTTTAGTGGCATGCTAGGTGTGTGTTTGAGGATAGGATGACGATGATCTTGATATCGATATGTGCCGGTTATGGCTTTGAGGTTTAGTAGATGTTGAGGTTTATAGGTTGGATATGATCCTTTATGGATCCCTTGGGTCTAGGTGTGACCCCTTTGATTGATAGGAGATTTGATATCTCTATATGCCTTGTTATATGCTTGATAGCATGCGATGTTGATTATTACCGACCTATGGTTTAGTAACTGCCATTGTAGTGGCCATGACAACTTGCCCTTTCATCCCGTAGAGGAGTCTGGGAGGTTCTCTATAGTCAGGTCCAGATCTTGTATATAGGACGGGCACTTACCACTCCTTATGGTATACAGGAAGGTGCTCCTATACCACTCCAGCTGGCTATAGCACTCAGAGGCGAGGATTATATATTCCTCGTGTCACATATATTCATATGCATATATATATATATATATATATATATATATATATATATATATATATTTATATATATATATATATACGATTTGAGTGTTCTGGACTTTATAAAGATGATTAACTGGGTAAATGTGTGATAGCATGATTATGTGTTTATGATTACTTGACTTGTATCTGTGCTTATGCATTATCTTATATATGAATGGTTAGCTAACGGTTTTATACCGTGTTATTGATGCTTTGCAGGTTAGGAGAACTGCAGAGTGATCCAGTTGGGGTGATCCGCTGAGGGCTCCGTACACTAGGTTTTGCGAGGGATATGGGATGATTTTATGATGTATGGATATATGTTTGGTTTGTACTCAGCGGTACTTTTGTATACCTTTTGATATGTATATATTACAGTTTGATGTTTTAGTTTTAATTTATATGTGCCTTGTTGTAAGATCTAGTGAACTTGTTGTCATGCTAGGGTCATGATCCATTGTGAGATCCTAGCCTAGTAGCTTCCCGAGTCCTACAAATTTGGGGTGTTACATTTTCCTCCTCCTTTGTATTGTCAGGAAAGTCTTGAGTGATAGCTCTCCAACATTTTTTCATTATTAAGATAGCCTTCATTTTGACCTGTCAAATGGCAAAGTCAGTGTTGCTCTTAAAAGGTTTAATCTTTGTTGTGTCACCCATTCCTAGGACAAAAAAAGAAGAACTTGGTTAGTTTTGTAATTTGTAATGAAAAAACTAAAGAACCGAGTAGAAGAAAAATAAACAAGGAGGAAAGTTTGTTAACAAAACTTCTCCTTGTTAAGCCTTTCATCTTATTCAGTTAGTGATATCTTAACAATTGTCTTGGAAACACTTTATATCGGATCTAATTTGAGAATAACACAAGAATCTCCTGAAGAGTGGCTAGAATCTACTCTTGCAAACACTCTTGGAAATTAGAGGTCTTCCAGAGACTCAATAAACGTAGCTACTCTTAAGGTGATCTCCAAAGGAAATGAAGTCAGACGTAAGTGAGGACAATTGGATTTAGAAGACCAACAGAAAGGGTTATGACTATAGAGAGTTAAGAACCCTTGTTCCTATGGTTCGAACAAAAGAATTAGATCAAGGCAACTAGATTTTATAGAAAGCGTAGCTACTCTTAAGATCTAAAGATATTGAGTAGCAGCGGAAGAAGATCTGTTTAAAAAAAAAAGGAAAGCTTCTAAAAAATGATTAAAAAATACCCTCAGATTTGAGTTTTTCTAAAGATATTGAGTAGCACATAACGCTTTATATCTCCGTACAAGAGAAAACGATGACGTTTGGTTAAATGAACCAACTCTTGAAACAAAACCCGGTTCACTCTTTTAATCATCAACCCTTCTAAACTGGTTCCTCAAATTGGTCAAGTGTTCGAGTCTTCAGTGACTCATTTCAATGCTGGATACCCAACCCAAAATTAAAAACTTTATTTGGAAATTTTCAATTAATGGAATTCCAGCAAAAGCAAAACTTGACGAAAGAAGGATTGCCGTCACGAGGCATTGTGAACTCTGCAACCATCATCTTGAGGATCTATTCCACCTGCTCTTGGACTGTACTCGCACTAAAAAGATTATCGCCAAAATCGATAGAACAATATTAACCGAACTTAACAAAATTAACCTCCAAAATAAAAAAGATCATGTCATCCTACAAGAAATTAAAAACAAAATAGGAACAAACAAATTTGCGTGTCTCGCAACTGTATGGTGGAGTATAAGGTTCTTTAGGAACAAAATTATCTTTAATAATGAACCTATGGGCCCTGATAATAAGGTAATTACTTTCATCCTAAACCAAATACATAACTAATTAGGAAGATTATAATATAAAACAACAACCAAAAAATCATATCTCAAACAAACGGAAAAAATACAATATTAAATGAGATAAACCAAAACCCGGCTTCTTTAAACTTAATTTTGATGGATCAAAACTCGATTCGGGAATCACATATGTCGGATATGTTATCCGGAACCACAATGGTGATATTGTTAGCCTCGGCGCTAAGAAAAATAATTTCAATTCGGTTATAAAAGTCGAAGCTTTTGCCCTCAAAACCAGGTTACAAGAGGCAATCAAACTACAAATTAAAAAGATCGAAATCGAAGGTGATAACCTGTGTGTAATCAAGGCACTCCAAGGTTTGTGGAGCTGTCCGTGGGAGATCGAGATGATTATATCTGACTCCAGACTGGATCTTTGTTTCTTTGACGAGGTCCGTATTAGGCATATTTTTAGAGAGATAAAACGTGTTGCTGACCGATTGACCCATCTGGGATTCTCGACCCCCAACACCAATTTTTCTGAAGAAACCGAACTTCGTGTTCTCATCCGCAAGAATGCTTTAGGTTGGACTACCTCTAGGAGGTAGAACAATCTAACCGCTTTCCAATTTCAAAAAAAAAAAATAAAAAATGGCAAACACTCGGTCTCCTCTATTTTTACACCGCAAGTCAAGTTTTACATAAACTTGGTCGAGTTTTGGAAAAAATAGTTGTCAACACTTTTCTTCTTGAATTGGGACATTTTTGGAGGTCTTCATTGAGGATTCATCTCTCGGTGTAAATCACAAAGTTATATCCTTTGAAATACCTTTCCATCGAGTGCATGTAGGTCTTTTGATTCATTTTGGGGCCTCCTATAACTTCGTTTTATTGAAACTGCACAAATGTGATTTTTAGGACTTCTTGTGTTCACAAATCCTCATTGTTTTCTTCATGACACTTCTTAATTTGGAACTTCCAGACATCCATAATTGACATCTCAAAGTGTCCCCTTGATTGTTCTTAATTCTTAGCTTCAACTTCTGCATCTCAATACTTCTACATTGACTCGTTTTTTACTCAAAGACTCGTTTGAGACTGTTTTTGATCATTTTAAACCCATGTATGCTTAAAATAACACCTATAAGACAACACGAAGAAAATAGACATCTAAGTAATAATATTTGCTCATAACGGAATAAATGGATGCCCAATTCATGTAAAACTACACTAAATTAAGCTAAACATGCACCTAAAAACTAGCATGAAAACATGCCATTAACATATCATTTTTTCCTAATCGGTTACAAGAGAATATTTTCATAATCTAATAATTATAATGCTAAAATCTATATTTTGATAAGTTAATTGATTATAAGATCAGTTGACATGAATGTCATAAATGTTAAATATGATACTTAAAATTTTTTTGTACACGATTCTTGTATTGCATACAAGTAACTCGAAAATATTACTAGAATAATTTTATTATACACGATTGATTTGACTATTTAATGTACTTAAAGCTCTTCCGAAACACTTCTCCTTCACCATTCATTGTATTCGACGTATCCTCTCCATGCTTAGAACAATCGCACAATCTCGCAGCAATGTCACTTCTTAGGGGTTGTTGGATTTTGCCTTTTTCCCTCTTGCTACTTGTCCTTCTTTTACATCTTTCTTGCTTTGATTCAATTTAATTTATATTTATTTCAAAAAATCTCATATACTTGAATTAAAAAATACATTTCAGTGAATCTAAACGATTCTTGTACCTGAATGTGAGCGTCGGATCTGAATATTAAAATTTGAAATGTTACACTCATCAATTTGTTGTTTTAGTAGGTGTTTTAGTCTTTTAATGAATTCGGTCAAATTACATTAGAGTTGTTAGTTACATAAGACGGGCTACTTAAGTTTGGAATGGGTCCTGTTCCAAAAATATTGGCTCGAGCTCATTCACTTACGGAACAAGTCGAGTACGAGTCAAATTTTAAACTCGATTAAAACTTGACGCCTCTCAAACTTGTCTCGTTTCTAATTGAGTAAAATATGAGCATACTAAAGCCCAGATCGTTTAACATCCCCAATATCGATTATAGTAGGCACAGCTGCCCGTATACATCCACAAAGATCAATCAACGATAACATCCAAATTATAATAAAATTACTTAAACAAATTGTATTAAATTAATCTTACATTTATCAAGTCTAGCTAGCTAAAATGCTAGCTCTACCATGCGTCCGTACGTACTTTAGACCAATGAATTAGTGGCTAATTGTTCATTCAAAACTTAGACTGAAGGTTCTTGATGATATTGGCATCTAGCTGGAAAGCCTTGGAGAGAACATCAACAGAGATGAGCGGTTGTGATCCGAACACTGCATTTGCAACCGTTGTGACTCCGGGGTTTTGGCTGCTCAATCCTGAAATTGCAACGGCGTTCGTCTTTCCTATGTTGAACTGGAAGTGAATGAGCGCTTGCGGGAACACGAAAACGTCACCCGCGTATAGAACCTTTGTGAAGAGCTTGTTGGGAGCGTTATTTGGCTGGTTCGAAGTTACGAAACCGACGTAAAGAGTTCCTTTGAGAACCGTGAGGATCTCGGTGGCGCGTGGGTGGAAGTGTGGCGCGATAAGGCCATATGGGGCGAAGTCGAGTCGAGCTAGAGAGATACCGAGGGTGTTGAGTCCCGGAAGGGTTGGTGGTACCACTGCGGTGACGGCTGAACCAAGATTGTTGTTAGTGTTACCGGCTTTCAAACCTCTGAATAAGAAGTCTTCTCCTGTAACTTCATTTGGGTTCTTGCAGAATAACCCGTTCACGAACACTACATATAAACAAGCAACACCCTTAAATAATTAATTTACAATGATCGAGGTTAAGCCAAGCTTTTTTTTTATTTTATACTAAAACAACTAGGTTCATATAACAATCTAGACTCATTTAGTCATCTGTTATTTGAGTTGATCAATGATATGCTCAGTTTAGGTCATTTAGAATCAAGTTGATCTCGAACAAAACTTAAACTTTAATCTGGTTTTAAAATATATTCATATTTGATTTAGCTTGAGTCGAACTTGAGTAGCTCGAATCATATAAAAACCCTAGCGATGAAAGTAGGTACAAGAAGGGGATGGAATGATCAAATGAAAGATATATTCTTACCTGCATTGCTAGGATATTTAGGGGCAACACAGAAGTCCTGCAACTGTGTAGGGTCGGTAGCAAAGGCCATGAACGACACCATTGCTACAAAGAGACCAAAATTAGCAAGAATCAATCGAGTTGCCATTCTCTCAATTCAGCTACTATTGATTGTTAATTGGAGAAGCAAATTAGTATACTTGAGAATTTGAGATGTAGTTATTGATGTTTGGTGATGATATGGCTATTTATAGATTTGTAGATGGTCAAGTTCTGATCTTGTCAAAAGTTGAACCGGTCATAAATATGTATAGTAACATATGGTACGTGCTTTATTGATTTTCTTCTGCATCTATTAAATTCAAATTCATACTGGAGTTGAGTGATTTTACCTTTTACATGACTAAAATAATTGGGAGAAATTTTCTTAAAATTATGCATGGCGTTATGTAAATGTTCATGAACTTCAACAAAACGTCATTAAACGTTTAGGCTAAAATAATTGGGAGAAATTTTCTTAAAATTATGCATGGCGTTATGTAAATGTTTATGAACTTCAACAAAACGTCATTAAAAGTTTAGGCTAAATCTTACCTGACGTTTTCTAGATTAAATGTTATATTGATCATATTTTTAATGGCATTTTTCAATAAATATTACGGTCAACTGCCGTTGAAACTTGAAAGATATACTTGTACCAGATATATTATGTTTAATTTTCTTATGCATTAATTATGTTCATTATTATATAGAAATTGAAAAGGTAATTTCTATCTCAATTAAAAAACATAGTACTTATTCCTTCTAGATAGTATAATATCGATCTGCACTTTTTCCCCCAGCAAATATATACTCTTTGATTAGCAGAATCCATACCCTTTCTCCGAAACAATAGAAATTGAAATGGTCACTAATTGTCAACTCTAAAAGACAATAATTATTTATATTAAACTTAACTACCCATTTGAATTTTGTTCCCCTGCATATGAAAACCAAGCGACATATATGACCAATTCAAAGTTTCATGAGGTTAGAACCCTTTAAATATGTGTTCATATCTTCATCTATATATAGCCAACATCTCAACCCTAAAATCATCATCAAACCTTCTCTAACAATCAATCGATAATACTACGTACGTAGGTACACTTTTACTAGCTGCCTATATGGCACCTCGAGTTCTCGCTTGTTTTCTTCTATTGGCCGCCATGGCTTCCTTCATGTCATACGCCACTGATCCTACCCAACTCCAAGATTTTTGTGTTGCCACTAATGATACCAATAATGCACGTAAGTAGCGTTTGATCGATCAATCTCATTAATTATATTGTCGATAACTATATGTTTTATTCTTGCATGTAGTGTTTGTGAACGGGTTATTCTGCAAAAACCCTAACCAAGTTACAACAGACGATTTTCTCTTCAAGGGTTTAAACGCAGCCGGCAACACTAACACCAATCTCGGCTCCGTCGTGACCGCAGTGGTCCCACCAGTGCTCCCGGGACTCAACACTCTCGGAATCTCCCTTGCCAGGATCGACTTTGCCCCTTACGGGCTTGTGGCTCCACACTTCCACCCACGCGCCACCGAGATCCTCACCGTCCTCGAAGGCACCCTTTACGTCGGGTTTGTAACCTCCAACCAACCCAATAACGCTCCCAACAAGCTCTTCACCAAGGTTCTTAACCAGGGTGACGTCTTCGTCTTCCCCCAAGCACTCATTCACTTTCAATTCAACGTGGGTGAGAAAAATGCCGTGACATTATCGGCATTGAGTAGCCAAAATCCCGGAGTTACGACTATTGCAAATGCAGTCTTTGGGTCACAACCTCTCATCTCGGTTGATGTTCTCGCAAAGGCCTTTCAGCTTGATGCCAACATCGTCAAATACCTCCAATCTAAGTTTTGAGTGAACCACAGAGATTCATCAATATAGAAATAGCATTAATTTATACCATAAAATCATTTTTTTTAATATTTTTATCTGAATATGTACGTTTTAGTTAATATAAAAAAACGCCAACATACTATAAACATGCATAGTTGCAGTATATGTGTATGCTTGTGTTTCGTACGTCTGTAGTGTGACTTATTTTCCTTTTTTTGATTGTTACTGAGATTGATATATTATTCTTTATTGAACTCTTAGCTTGTTGTAGAGATCAAACTATCTTTGATACAAAACATCTATATGAGGTGAATTACAAGTTCTAACCTAAACAACTTTACTGAAAATAAGATATCTATAGGTCTGTTCGAAAAATCTTTGTAAAATATATCTCGACTTGTACATAATTTTGGAAATTAGGACACCGACCCAATTCAGCTGGTCAAAACAAAGATGACTGACATATTTAACAAAATCGCATAGATCCTAACTATAGTTAAGAAGAATGAACCCGAAGAATTGAGAAGAATGAGCCTCCTCCCATTAAACTCGGCAAAAAAGATATGTGATTTACTAGAACACCCCGTCCACTAAAACCGTAGCCGGTACAAATTGATCTGCTCAAATCGAGCACCTTCATCAATCTATATACATGAATTGCATTTATAGGTTGTTAAAAATTAAATTAAACTCTTTTATTTCAATTTCTGAACGATTTTTGAATTCGCATCCACAGGTTGATAAAAATAAGAATTTTTGAACTCTATGAGTTGAATTTGCATCTACGGGTTGTTAAAAATTAATATTTCTGAATTCTTTGATTTGAATTTGCACCTACAAGCTGTTAAAAACTAAAATTTATGAACTCTTTGATTTGAATTTGCATCTACAGGTTAAAAATTAGAGTACACTCAGTCTATATACAAGTTAAAATTAGAGTAGAATTTATCTATATACACGAATTGGATCTACAGATTGTTAAAAATTAGAGTTACCATTCAATGGGAAAAAACTCTCTGGCCATTTCTAAATATAGGTTTCCAATGGACCAAGGGCCAAAGTGGATTCATATACTTTCCTCGCTTTAAGTTTTGTGCATGTGTGATTTGTTCGGACGAAGATGAAGTGGAAACATGCACTATATGCTTCTTGAATATGTTGATCAAATGCATATTTGCTTATCTGCTTGGTCCAGATTTTGTAGAGCAGTATCGCTTGGTCCGAGTTCAATGAAGGGAGCTCGTTCTTCTCAATCCTTCATGTTCATTCTTCTTAACGACCGTTAGAACTATGAGATTTTGGTAAGAATGGAGGAGGAAAATATTTGTCGTCGTGTTCTGTCAAGACTCGATACTCAACGTAGGATTTGTTTTGTTTCTTCGCAAAACAAAAAGAACTTATATGTTTAATTGTTAAAAGATATATTTTAATTCAATCTTAAACTAATTTAATCTCTCTTGTTGGGTCCTATGGATGAAATTTTAAACAGAATAGGACTTTTTTTGTGGCTCTTTGTTAACAAAATAGATATAAGGTGGTTAAATGAAATTTTTATATAGAAGACAGTTAAGTGAAAATTTGTGTATATAAGAGGTGGTTTTGTGTAATTTACTCGATGACGAATTTGTCCTTATTTGTATATGTCATTTTTTCCTAATCACTTACAAGAGAATAATTTCAGAATCCCATAATTATAATGTTAAAATCTATATTGAGAAGTTAATTGATTATGAGATCAATTTACATAAATGTTACTTGAAATTTCTAGAGCTTGTACAATATCTAATGTAAACTACATAAATAATTTTCTTGTAAAAGAATTAATGTAAATAATTTTTCTTATACACGGTTCTCTTATCATATACAAGTAATTCGAAAATGTTATAGAATATTTGTTCTTGTACATAAGTGATTTGAATATTATTAGAATAATTTTCTGAATGATAAATTTGGAGGGTTACACACGACAACTTGTTATAAAAGGTGGTTTAGTCTTTTGATTAATTCGGTGAAATCACATTAGTGTTGTTAATTATATGAGGAGGGTTACTCAAGTTTGGACCGGGTTCGATTCAAAAAATATTTGTTCGAGCTCATTCAGTTATTAAACAAGTCGAGTAAGATTCAAAATTTACATTCGATTAAATCTTGGACACGTCTCAAAATTGTCTCATTTCTTATTGTGTAAAACATGAGCATACAAAAGCCCGGATTGTTTGTCTCGAGTAACAACCCTAATAATAACTAGGTGAATCATTCTTAAGTAGGGTTATAATATGGAATGAACTACTCGTGTTAGACTAAAAAAACTCGGTTCATTATCTTGCATAACAATCCTAACAATAGTTTAGTGAATTAACTTCAATAGGGTTGTTATTGTATGAGTGGAACTACTTATGTTCAACTCAAAAAAAACTTGTGAAAAGAAATAAAAAAATATAGAACAGATCTTTTAAGAGACAGAACACTACACAAAACAATCTAGAGCGATTGTTTAGTTCGTGATCAAAGTATTAAACGCAAATAGTTTGTTGATGAGGTTTGGAACAAGTCCTACATCCCCGGGATCTGAGATTTGATCCAATCCACTAGTTTTAGAGCCAAAGCCAAACAAGAGTTGCAGAAACAAATTCAATAAGAGTAAAACCAAACAAGGTAATAAACAATATCGCATGCTATCAAGCATATAACACACACCACTCATGCATACATCCAATATAAGGATGGTAGCTAAGTAAGTACTATGGACTTACCTCAACCTCGAAGTAGTCTCAACCACGATCAACTCCAATCTGGAGGACAACACTACCTAATAACAAGGCATAAAGAGATATCAAATCTCCTATCAATCAAAGGGGTCACACCTAGACCCAAGGGATCCATAAGGATTATATCCAACTTATAAACCTCGATAATCTACTAAACCTCAAAGCCATAACTAGCATATAACGATATCATACTCATCATCATTATATCCTCATACACAAACCTAGCATGCTACTAACCCGCTCATACTAGGAAAGGAAATGATCCATACTACTCTAGTAGATCCTGCACAAGACGCACCTGCGTGACAGGAAAGACACAGGGGCGAAAAGACATAAGCCGCAGGCGCGGAGACGCTTTCACGCAGAGGCGGTGACCGTAGCCGCAGGGGCGGCGGCTCACAGGCGCGGGGGCGGCGACACTACAAAATGCGAACCCCGATTTCATCTTCGGTTCTTCATGTGATGGATTCACGTTTTCACCAACAATCAACCATACATATACATATATATACACATTCCAATCATCAATAATTCAATATATATCCTATAAGATCAATCCAAAGCTAAGGAAGAGGAATGGAATCAAAGAAGAAGAAAGGAGGAGAAGGAGAAGAACACACCACTGCTGTGGCCTATCCAAGGAATGATCACAAAACTAACACCTCAACTGGCTTCCAAGCTCAACAACAATACACAACATGAACATCAACAAAGCCACACAACCAACTCTTCCAAACCAAGGAAAACTCAAGCATAAAATGAAGGAGAAGGAGAAGAGAGACGAAGGACGTGAGGGTAGCTGGAGAAGTGAAGAAGAAACCCTTACTCACGAGCCCAAGAAAGCTGGCTACAGCCGCAGGAAACCGCAGGGGCGGGTTCCCTGAGCCGCAGGGGCGGAAAACAGAGCCAGCCGCAGGGGCGGCCCTCTAGACCCGCAGGGGCGGCTACCTGGCTCAGCTCCAAAGACTAAGGCTCTTACATCTCACTCCCCTAAAAACAAGTTTCGTCCCGAAACTTGTGAAATCCTAAAACCACTCGGACTCATAACCGAGGTATAACTCTCTCTATCGGAGGTATCACATCCCCGCACATATGGTATCAACCTATATCACTTTATAACCTCAAACACAAGCATGGAGGAAATCATCATCTCCAGCAACAAGATCACTATACTGTCCAAGGCATAGAGGAAAACCATCTCTAGCCAATACTATCATCATCACATCGCAAAGGCATAGAAGAAAAACATCTCTAGCCGAATCATCATACTCATAACAGAAGGGCATGGATGAAAAACATCTCCAGCAATACTATGCATGTCCATCAAAATAGCATGGAGAAATAACCATCTCCAGCTAAACCCTAATCACATCCCAATAGCATGGAGGAAAAGAACCATCTCCAGCTATAATCAATCGCACTAGCACAACAAGATCTAATAAGATCACACATCACATCATAGCTAGTACGAAGATAAACACATCATAGCATATAAGCACATAATCACAACACTCACCAAAATAGTACTAAGATCTACTCGTCGATCCTACAGGTACATCTATCTCGGCATAGAACTCTGGATAGTTCCTCTGAATACTATCATTAGTCTCCCATGTAGCCTCATCAGGTCCTCGTCTCGACCACTGTATCCTCAGCATAGGAATGTCCTTCGAACGCAGGCGTCTCATACCTCGTTCTAGGACTGTAATCGGGTGCTCAACAAAAGTGTGGTCCAGCTCGACCACCAAATCATCATAACTCACAATGAGTCTCGGATCTGGTATGTACTCCCTCAGCTGAGACACGTGAAACACAGGGTGAACACCCTCTAATCTCGGAGGCAAAGCTAATCTGTATGTTGCGCTCCCAACCCGATCCAGAATCTCAAACGGTCCGACATATCGGGGGCTCAACTTCCCCTTAATGCCAAAGCGTCTAACACCTCGTGTCGGAGACACCCTCACCCACACATGGGCTCCTACTCTGAACTCTAGGGATATACGCCTCCTATCTGCATAAGACTTCTGACGGCTCTGTGCAGTCAGCATCCTCTCTCTAATCAGTGCTACACGAGCAACATCATCCTGAATCTGATCAGGTGTCAAACCACTAACACTGCTCGGCTCATCCCAGCATAACGGGGTACGACATCTCTGTTCATACAGTGCCTCATATGAGGCCATCCCAATAGATGCATGCCAGTTGTTGTTGTACGAGAACTCAACTAGTGGGAGATGATCCGTCCACACTTGTTCCCAGTCCAAGACACAAGCTCGCAGCATATCCTCCAGTGTCTGAATGGTCCTTTCTGACTGACCATCTGTCTGAGGATGAAACGTTGTAGTGAAGTGTAAACTCGTCCCCAGGGAAGTCTGAATCTGTTGCCAAAACCTCGAGGTAAATCGCCCATCTCTGTCTGAGACGATCGTCCTCGGTACCCCATGGAGTCTCACTATCTATCTACTGTACTCCTCAGCTAATCTGCTCACTCGCCAGGTTTCCCGGATAGGGATAAAACGTGTCGTCTTCGTCGGTCTGTCCACTATAACCCAGATGGTATCAAAGCTCTTGCTCGGTCTCATCCTAGTCACAAAGTCCATGGTGACATCCTCCCACTTCCTCTGTGGAACAGGCAGTGGATGGAGCTCACCTCCAGGTCTGCAATGCTCGATCTTGACCTGCTGACAGGTCGCACACTGTACCACAAATCTGGCCACATCGGGCTTCAACCCTCCCCACCAATATGAACGTCTCAAATCCTGGTACATCTTACTCGTACCTGGGTGTACTGAATAAGGCGTACAGTGAGCCTCCTGTAATATCCTCTGGCGCAAATCCGCATCAGTGGGTACACAGACGCGACCGCGGCATCTCATCACTCCATCTACTCCTATAAGGAATTGTGGTGCCTCATCCCGAAACATCCTCTCTCGGATCCTCATCAATGTCGGGCAGGTCCCCTGCTTCTGTTGGATCTCACTCAACAGATCAGGAAGAACCTCTAAAGTACTCAATTGGGCATCTTCATCAGGAAACTGATGTCCAACTCTAACCAGACCAGGTCTCTCTGTAACTGATGTTGAATTGTCAGTCTCGCAATCGCCTTCTCTCAAGGTGTCTTCTTGCTCAGGGCGTCGGCGACAACATTCGCCTTCTTCGGATTGTACAGAATCTCCAGATCAAAGTCCTTGATCAGCTCAAGCCACCTACGGTGGCGGTTATTCAATTCCCGTTGTGTGAAAATATACTTCAGACTCTTATGGTCTATGAAGATCTGACATGTAACACCATACAGGTAATGTCTCCAAATTTTCAATGCATGAACTACCGCTGCCAACTCTAGATCATGAGTCGGGTAGTTCTCCTCATATGTCTTCAGCTGTCTAGACGCATATGCAATCACTCGGCCCCGCTGCATCAACACACATCCCAAGCCTAGCTTGGATGCATCACTGTAAACCAAAAAATCAGCTTTACCCTCTGGTTGTGCCAAAATAGGAGCGAAAGTCAGATGTCTCTTCCGCTCCTCAAAACTCTGCATACACTTCTCAGACCATACAAATCTAGTAGTCTTCCTTAACAGACTCGTCAGTGGACGGGCAATCACAAAAAATCTCTCAACAAAGCGTCGGTAATAACCGGCTAGGCCAAGAAAGCTACGTACTTCCTTGACGTTCGTCGGTGTCGTCCAAGCTGCTATTGCCTCGATCTTTGCCAGATCCACCTTGATCCCTTCAGCTGAAACAACATGACCCAGGAATGCTACCTCTAGCATCAAGAACTCGCACTTAGAGAACTTAGCATAAAGTTCTCTATCTCGTAAAACCTGCAACACAGTCCTCAGCTGCCCTGCATGCTCCTCTGCTATGAGAGTACACCAGAATATCATCTATGAAGACCACCACAAACTGATCCAAGAAGTCGATGAATATGTTGTTCATCAACTCCATGAAGACTGTTGGGGCATTCGTAAGCCCAAATGGCACCACTACAAACTCGTAGTGTCCATATCTGGTCCGGAATGTTGTCTTGTGCACATCCTGCTCTCTCACCCTCAGCTGGTGATATCCTGAACGCAGGTCAATCCAGGAAAATATTGTCGCTCCCTGAAGCTGATCTAACAAGTCATCAATACGGGGCAATGGATACTTGTTCTTAATGGTCACCTTGTTCAACTCTCTGTAATCAATACACAATCTCAGCGATCCGTCCTTCTTCCGCACGAAGAGGACAGGTGCTCCCCATGGGGATACGCTAGGGTGGATGAAGCCCTTCTCAGCCGGCTCCTCAAGTTGCTTCTTCAACTCCAACATCTCGACAGGCGCCATCCGATATGGGGCCTTCGAGATCGGTCTCGTACCAGGCTCTAAATCAATGCCAAAGTCCACGCTCCTCTGAGGCGGCAAACTGGACGGCTCAACAAATACATTTGTAAACTCACAGACCACTGGGATATCCTCCAACGCTGGACTCTCCCCCTCCTTCATGGCATAACACCAGAAGGCCTCACAACCCTGTGCAATCAATCTCGCTGCCCGTATCGCACTGATAACCATGCCTGACTTTCCAAGGTCTCAACCTCGAAAAACCTCTATCTGACATAACTCGGTAGAGAGGGTCACAGTCCTCCTACCTACATTTAATACCGTCTGATGTCTATCCATCCAGTCCATACCTAAAATGACTTCTTCATTTTGGGACAAAAAAGATATGTGATTTACTCTAACACCCCGTCCACTAAAACCGTAGCCGGTACAAATTGATCTGCTCAAATCAAGTACCTTCATCCATCTATATACATGAATTGCATTTATAAGTTGTTAAAAATTAAACTAAACTCTTTTATTTCAATTTCTGAACTCTTTTATTTGATTTGAATTTGCATCCACAAGTTAATAAAAATAAGGATTTTTGAACTCTATGATTTGAATTCGCATCTACAAGGTGTTAAAAATTAGAATTTCTGAATTCTTTTATTTGAATTTGCACCTACAGGCTGTTAAAAATTAAAATTTATGAACTCTTTAATTTGAATTTGTATCTACAGGTTGTTAAAAATTAGAGTACACTCAGTCAATATAAAAGAATCGTATCTTTTAGTTGTTAAAAATTAGAGTAGAATTGATCTATATACATGAATTGGATCTACAGATTGTTAAAAATTAGAGTTACCATTCAATAGGAAAAATCTCTATGGCCAATTTCCAAATACAAGCTTCCAATGGACCAAGGGCCAAAGTGGATTCATATACTTTCCTGGCTTTAAGTTTTGTGCATGTGTGATTTGTTCGGATGAAGATGAAGTGGGAACATGCACTATATGCTTCTTGAATATGTTGATCAAATGCATATTAGCTTATCTGCTTGGTCCATATTTTATAGAGCAGTATCGCTTGGTCCGAGTTCAATGAAGGGAGCTCGTTCTTCTCAATCCTTCATGTTCATTCTTCTTAACGACCGTTAGAACTATGAGATTTTGGTAAGAATGGAGGAGGAAAATATTTGTCGTCGTGTTTTGTCAAGACTCGATACTCAACGTAGGATTTGTTTTGTTTCTTTGCAAAACAAAAGGAACTTATATGGACTTGTGAACCTTCCAACATACATAGCCATTCCTGGAGAATGATCCTCAAAGTTAGAGACGCCCTCTTGCTTGGACGTAATCCGTCTACCATTTTTCAAAACCTTCGTAACCCGAACAACTCCCTCTCCACTAAAAAAAACATATAACTTCCTACGCAAAACCAATTCTTCCTTCCCTTGGTGTTCTCTCATATGGGAAGGCCTCAATATTCCCAAATATAGCTTCATTTCCTGGCTAGCCAGGCACTCTAAGTTACCCACGCTCTCCAACTTCACTCTTCGAATCTAGTTTCTTCCAACCTCTGTAAACTTTGTGGACTTCAGGCCGAGACCGAAGACTACCCATGGAATATCTGCAAACACAACCAAATCGTCTTCTCTACTGTTCTTCGATGGATCAGAGTTCCCCATAACTCCGGTGATCTCCATTACTGGTTCTCCTGGTCCAACTTGAAGAACAATAAGAATGAATTCATTCACAACATAAGAAGATATGTTATCACTGCCTACATCTACCTCACTTGGAAGCTAAGGCTCGTAACGAGATTATCTACAACAACACAAAAACCGACCCAATGCACTGCGCTAGAGATATCATTCTTATAGTCAAGAACTATGCCTTTGAGCACTTGCCCCATCGTTGCAGACTCTCTCTTCACTGGGCTAAAACCCTTGATATCAATATTGAACACCCAAGCATTGTACTCTCCCCTTAGACCCTATCTATTGACTGCCTAGTTTATCCGTTTCTCCTTTTAGGCAAAGTTGCTTGTGTGACCCCCTCTTCTCTCAATCAATACACACGTACATTTTCAAAAAAATAAAGAACTTATATGTTTAATTGTTAAAAGGTAAATTTTAATTCAATCTTAAACTCATTTAATCACTCTTGTTGGGTCCTATGGATGAAATTTTAAACAGAATAGGATTTTTTGTGGCTCTTTATTAACAAAATAAATATAAGGCGGTTAAATGAAATCTTATATATAGAAGAAAGTTAAGTGAAAATTGGTGTATATAAGAGGTGGTTTTGTGTAATAAACTCGATGACGGATTTGTCCTTATTTGTATATGTTATTTTTTCCTAATGACTTACAAGAGAATAATTTCATAATCCTATAATTATAATGTTAAAATCTATATTGAGAAGTTAATTGGTTATGAGATCAATTTACATAAATGTTACTTGATATTTCTAGATCTTGTACAATATCTAATGTAAACTACATAAATAATTTATTGTAAAAAAATTAATGTAAATAATTTTTTTGTACACGGTTCTTGTATCATATACAAGTAATTCGAAAATGTGTTATAGAATATTTGTTTATGTACATAAGTGATTTGAATATTATTAGAATAATTTTCTAAATAATAAATTTGAGGGGTGCGTTACACTCGACAACTTGTTATAAAAGGTGGTTTCGTCTTTTGATTAATTCGGTGAAATCACATTAGTGTTGTTAATTATATGAGGAGGGTTACTCAAGTTTGGACTGGGTTCGATTTAAAAAATATATGCTCGAGCTCATTCAGTTATTAAACAAGTCGAGAACGATTCAAAATTTACAGAAACCTAGACACATCTCAAAATTGCCTCGTTTCTAATTGTGTTAAACATGAGCATACAAAAGCCCGGATTTTTTGTCTTGAGTAACAACCCTAATAATAACTAGGTGAATCATTCTTAAGTAGGGTTGTAATATGGAATGAACTACTTATGTTAGACTAAAAAAAAACTCGGTTCATTTGTCTTGCATAACAATCCTAACAATAATTTAGTGAATCAACTTATAGGTTGTTATTATATGAGCCGTACTCATGTTCAACTCAAAAAAAAAACTCAAGCCAGTATCATCAAAGTTCGACTGGTTCCGCTCAAATAACATCTTCAAATCCATACGGAAGATTAGGTGAAATGTTATTCAGTCAAAAGATTATGTTAAAGAATAATTCAAAAAACGATGAATAAATAATTAATTATGAAGAATTTTCTAATTTATGCAATTAAGTGATTTTACTTTTTTTACCTGACTAAAACAATTGGAGAAAATTCCTTAAAGTTACGCTGTTAATAAGGTACGTATATACTATAGAAAGGGAGGAATGATTGAAGTTCGGGAAAAGTAGATAACTCAATCAAAAGGATGTTCAACAAAATATGGGTATTTTTCCGAGCACTTGTCTAGAAAAATACATAGGATGTCCAATCATTAATGGACAGGTGAGCAAATCAATGTTTGAAGATGTTATTACTAAATCTAGGCAACAATTAACAAAATGGAAAGCGGCATCCTTTCTCAGGAAGGAAAAACGGTTTTGATCAAGGCAAATCTCAATGCAAAACCTAATTATATAATGCAAAGTTTTATGCTCCCAACACCATACATAAAAAATTAGACCAAATCAACAACTATTTTTTTCGAAGAAATGACCAAATGTCCACCCGTTATTAAGTTGGGATAAGATTTGCAAAGAGTAATGTCCCACGTAAAAAGCACATGTAGTTTGTCATACATTTGATCATCGTGGTTTAACGTTTATGACGCATTCAGAAACTTCACGAGGGTGTTATCCTCATATGATCAAAAACCAAATTAATATAGGTTAACTAGCATGTACATGATTACATATATATACAATATACATTTTAATTGAAATGTTATTCTCATATTTTTTTCAAAATATATTTTGTGTAAGTCGGAAC
Organism: Fagopyrum tataricum; assembly: GCA_002319775.1. Classification (NCBI taxonomy): domain Eukaryota; kingdom Viridiplantae; phylum Streptophyta; class Magnoliopsida; order Caryophyllales; family Polygonaceae; genus Fagopyrum; species Fagopyrum tataricum. Next base: position 23,211,177 of record CM008280.1, read on the forward strand.
GAGTACGATACTCTTAATTCTTAAAGTATAAAAGTGTATATAGTTTACTAACCTTTAGTTCATGATCACAAGATAAATGTCAATTTATATGATATTATTGTACATTTTAATTGTAGTGTTGACTGACTGTTGGTTGTTTAACGCATCATCTTATCCAATTTGTCAAAGTATAGGTATATTGTGTTTATTTTAAGTTTCGTTCGTTCGTTCAAGTGAGATCGAGACTCGTAGTACAAAATAGTGTAAGCTAAAATAATTATATCTTATTAACATTTAGATTACGATCTCAAGATAAAGTGTTACATTATTTTATCATTTAATTTCACGGTTTAGGATTTATGTTACACACCAAAAAACGTATTTGAGAGAGTAAGACACGTAAAAAAAAACACAACATGTAGTATGTCGTGCATTTGATCATCACTATTTGACATTTAGGAAGTATTTAAATTTTTTGCAAGGGTGTTATCCTCGTATGATCGAAACAAGTATTATACTAAAGTACAATATTGTATATAGTTTGGAATTTTAGTAAGAATCGGCAATTTTTGAATTAGAATTGGAACAACAATGAAAGTCTTATATAAATACAATTTGTTTATTTATATATGCCAACGGGGATCCTCGTCGGGTTATCCAACGGGGATTCTCATCGGGTTCACCATCGGAGTACTCATCGGGGATCCCATCGATTTTCCCGGTGGGTTTAGGTACGGATCGGGGAGCGGGCAAATACCTCTATTTTCTTCCCCGTCCCCATCCCCAAGTGGGGAATCAAATTTTTTCCCGTCCCCGTCCCCATTTAAAATCCCCATCCCCGTCCCCATGACGGGTAATACCCGTGAATTTCGGGGAATCCCCATCCCATTTACACCTCTACAATCATGCTTCCCACTTATCCATCCAAACACTAAGACGGCCGCCAACCTTAACGTAATTCTTCCCACACGTGGAGTAGAATGAACTTTTAAAATGGAGAAATCTTTTGAGTTTTGTAAGAAATTATTGAGAGAAGCTGAACAAGTTCGAACGGATTCGGTTTTTAAAAAAAAGAGAGCTCTTTTTTGTGTGTTTTAAGTGAGGAGATATAATTTTTCTTTAATATGTGCTATTTATATTTGTTATTTGCAAAATTAAAAAGTTTGGTGGTTATTTTTACCATTGTCATCTTTTTATAGGTAGTCAAATCCCCCTTAGTAGTAGGAACGGGACATTTCATATTAGTGAAGTATTGTAGTTTATCAAATTCTCTCTAAATTATTTACTAAATTGTCTTAAATTAATATAAAATTGTAAACATGTTCTTTTTTATGGTTGTATACTTATCTTCTACTCCATCCGTTTATTAATAATTATCGTTTTAACATTTTAATTTTACACACTTATGAAGAAAACTAAGAAATATGTCAATATACCCTAATCATTCATTTACTGTTTTTATATTGAAAGTCACAACCAAACCAATACTAATGATAAAAGGGTAAATGTGATAGTTGTAACACCCCAAATCCACTGGACTCGGGGTGCTACGGGCGAGAACTCACAATGGGTCCCGACCCTTAGCTTGACAACAATTTCACCGGACCTTACAACAAGGAACAAATATAGGCGAAAACTCAAAACGTTTTTAATGCATGCGGAAACCAAAAAGTAAGAAACTACAACTTGGAAACTTAGCCGAGTCCTCAAAACAACACAACTCTAATACGAAACTTAAACCATACAACATAAACCACAATACGAAAACATAACCCAAAAACATCCCCGTCCTATAATGTACGGAGACCCCGGCTGTCCACTCCTCCGCCTCACTCGGCGGCATCCCTAACCTGCAAGTCATCTACACAAACGGTTTAAAACCGTTAGCTCACATTCTAGGCATTAGAAAAGCGGTGAAGGCACAAACACATACATAACCCAACACATGAATCACACAAGTCCGGTTTATTATCTTTTTATTATTAAGTCATATCCCGTTCTAATTCAACTTCGGTTGTGACACGAGACCACCGTGGTCTCCCCTCGGTCCCTACTTACCGGAAAGGAGTGGCACGGATGCACCCGCCCGTATACCCACCGGGATAGTCGCCAAGATCCTCCTAGCCCCGGTCAAGGCTAGGCAGTGATGTCACCGCCCGTTATCATACACTTGGGCCAACATACATATAAGGTCGGTGGTCCTAATTTACCGGTTTTAATTGTTATAAAATAACATAAACACACACCACGAAACACACATCAATGCTAATACATAAAATACGAGCTAAGTAAGTCCGGAGACTTACCTCGTCCCAAACGCTAACTCACACAACGCTCTCGCGTTCCTTGGGAAGAAGCACACAACCTGCTCACAACAAGGTATCCATAAAAACCCGCTCAACTCAAGAAGTCTATGACTTCTACACAAATGATCTACGCAGGATCATTTGACTCACATTCTAGGACCGCATCCTAGAGTCTATCATAAACACCGTCAATAATGACGTAAAAGCCAACGAGGTATAAACACGCTCATCACATTCTCCTAAGGTCCCAAAAGCCACTACTTGGCATTTCTTCTAAGTTATGCTAGATCCAACCTATCATGATACTACTAAACATAACTAGATCGAGATAAGATTATTAGCTCGAGGGAGAGGGTACTCACGGGACGTCAAAGGATGGAAGACGATCTATGAATGTCGATATGGATTCGTTGGCCTTTATCGGGCTTCAGAACCTAGCACCAAAACTAAACAAATTTAGCTCATACGCTAAATTTGATCATAAAATATTATATATAAAGTCCTAAGGTAAAACTCGTTTTCAAAAGCCAACGTTAAAATTCCCGTAATTACCCCTTTCCGGGCAAAAGCTCAAAACTAGAACCTGGTCATAAAATCACGATTAAAACCTTGGGGCAATTTCCGACAAAAATCCAATCCGAGGATATAAGTGTACTAATCCAGAAATCTGGGTTAAAACTATAATAACCAAAACTCTGGGTACGAACTACAATTAACTTAAAGGGGGCCGAAATGTAAATATACCTAATAAGAGGGGGACCGATTGGAATAAAGGGAGAAGAGGCTCGGCCGGCTCTGCAGCTCCTGGACGCCGGCGTGGGTGGTACTCCGGCAGGAGAAGGAGACGTGGAGGTCCCCCGGTGTGGTGGCGGTCTTTCCCGTAGGTGATGGCTCCCGGTGGCGGCCGTTCTCCGGCAACAGAGAAGGATAAGTAGAGGAGAGGATAGAGGCCGGTGGTGTGCGAGTTCGATCCCGGAGGAGGGAAGTTGCAGAGGAGGTGGTCGGCTTCTCCGGTGTTGTCGATGGCGGCGGCGTGGTGGCTTGTTATAACACCCCAAATCCGTAGGACTCGGAGTGCTACTAGGCTAGGATCTCACAGTGGATCCTGACAACAAGTTCACTGAATCTTACAACAAGGCACCGATAGATTAAATACAAAACATCAAACTGTTATAAAAGTATCAAAAGGTTTATACAACGCTGCTGAGTACAAACAAAACATAACGTATATGCATGGTCAAAATAACACATAACCCACGAGTACGACCCCAGTGTACGGAGCCCTCAGCAGATCACCCACTCTGGATCACTCTGCAGTTCTCCTAACCTGCAAAGTCTACAACACGGTATGAAACCGTTAGCTAACTATACACATATATAAGAAGATGCAAGAGCACAAACACACGTCATAAAAGCATAAACACCACAACATGATTTCACGCATTTACCCGGTTTATTATCTGTATTATAAGTCCAGTCACTCCATCATATAAATATCTGAATATGAATATAGGTGACACAAGGAATATAACCCTCGCCTCTCGGTGGTAATGCCAGTTGGAGTGGTCAATCGGGACGACTCCTCCATGTACCCTGAGGGAATGGAGACAGTGCCCGTACCGTTTACCAGATCTGGATGCTCCGCAGAGAACCTCCCAATCTCCCAGAGGGATGAGTGGGCAAGGTTGTCACAGCCCTACAATGGGCGCGCAATAGACCATAGGTCGGTAATAACAATATCACATGCAAGCAAGTATAACATACACCACCCATGCAAACTTCCTCATATAAGGATAGCAGCTAAGTAAGTCCTATGGACTTACCTCCACCTCGGGGTCTCAAACTCAACTCAAACGGCTCCGCTCTAGAGATCAATACAGCCTAAACAAGGTATAACGCATATATCACACTCATATCCATAACAGGGTCACACCTAGACCCAAGGGATCCATACGGATCACAATCCAACTCGTAAACCTCAAGGCCGTAACTGGCACAAACAGTTCCGTACTCGATCTCACTCTAACCTCTTACTCGTACCTAGCATGCTACTACCGCTCATACTATGAAAGGAAAGGATCTACCTAACTCTAGGTAGAACCGAAACAAGACGCAACTGCGTGAAGAAGGGACGCAGGGGCGGACACAGGCGGCCGTGGCCGCGGCGGCACCCAGCCGCGGGGGCGATGACACTGGCCACGGGCAACGCTGGCACGCCGCTGGCTCGGCGTGGGCGCTACGACACAGACGCCGCGGGGGCGGTGACACTGGCCGCGGGGGCGGCGACAGCGCAGGAACTTCTCCCGCGGCTTCTCTTCAGTTCTTCTCGTGATCAAATCACGTCTACACTCTTCCAAGCCACAACCAAACATATACATAGATAAGTCCACGTCCATACACCCCTATACATACATCTAAACCTAAGCAAAAGAGATTGAATCAAAGAAAGGAAAGAAAGGAAGCAAGAACACTCACCGCCTTGGGAGTGCTAGGCTGCAGGGGAAGAACACACACTGAAGTATCTGGCTTACATGCACAACATACATCATCCACTAGCACAAGGCACACACCAACTCTTCCAAAACCAAAGGGAACCAAGAGCCAACCAAGGAAGGGCAATGGAGCAAGGGAGCTAGCAAGGAGGACGTAAGAGTTGGATGGGAATGAAGGAACCCTTGATCACGAGCCAAGGAAAAGAAATAAGGAAGCAAAGAGTAAAGCACGGGTCAAGGTCAACGAAGGTGGCTGCAGCCGCCGGAAACCGCAGGGGCGGTCCAAGAAGCCGCGCAGGGGCGGCGCCGTGAACCCGCGGGTGCGGCTAGACCAACCTCGGCCAAAGTCAATCTCGGCCAAGGTCCGGTCTCAGTCCGAAAGACTAGGGTCTCACACTTGCGTTCTCCAGAGAGACTCGACCCTAGAAGGGAAGAGGACGAAGGAGGGAGGTGGTGTGAGGTGTTGCAGAGGCTGAGCAAGGTCGGGGAAGAAGTGGTGCTCCGGAAGTGGTGGTCGACTGGAGCAAGAGAGGGAGAAGGGAGGGAGATGAAGGCTTGTAGAGAGAGATGGGTGAGGGGAGGTGGTGGTCTGACGACAGAACAGAGAGAGATAGTGAAGAGAGGTCGGGAGATAGAGTGGTCAGCTGCAGGGGGACGAGGGGTCGGGTAGCTCCAAGAGCTAGGAGGCGCGAGTGGTGCAGGGCTTGGCGGCTAGCTTGCGTGGAGGAGCGCTCCTGCAGGGCTAGCGAGGTAGGTGGCCGGCTGACGGGAAGAGACAACTCCCACGCCAAATAAAATAATAAAAAAAAGAAAAAGAAAGAAGAAGAAAAATAAGGAAATAAATAAATAATTAATTAATTAATTAATTTAAAATAGGAGAAGTAAACCACAAAGGGGATACACTCTTTTGGAATAAACCAGAATCGGATTTATTTTGACTCGGGAAACTTTTCCGACGTTTTACGAAATTAATAATACGGATATACGTGAACGTATCCAAAATAAAAATAAATACTCGGGAAAGATCCATAAAACGCTCTCAGTCCCGAAGAAAATTCCCGGGCGTTACAACTAACCCCCCTAACAAAAAGTTTCGTCCCGAAACTTGCTAAACCCATCACTCTCCAACACACCCGTCTCGTAACCCCGTAGAACTCATAAAAGGTACACTATCGGCTCTAAACCAAGTCTACGTATAGCATTCATATCACGACCTCGCAAGGTGCTCATAACTCAAACAAAATCACATAACATATAAGGCAAACAAGGAAGATCTCGAGACTAACCCGACGGTCCTATCGATGTCGCTAGGTCTGCATAAAACTCGGGATAGTTCCTCCGGAGTAGGTTAGCCATCGGTGGTGTTACTTGGGGAATCTCCCCACAGATCCGGTAATGATCGGCACATCCAAGAAACTAGTAACTTCATTCACGTCCTTCGGGGTTGTCATCCCGAAACCACTGGTCATACAACTCCTTTCTTCTTCGATAGTAGACCAAAAAGTCTTAATCGGGGCGTTAGTAAGCCCATATGGAACCACTACAACTCGTAGTGACCATGGTTTTTCTAGATTGCCATGTTGGTACTATCCCAGTCCCAACTTCTCAATTGGCGACCATCAAGCCTTAACTCGCTTTTGGAAGAGATCACCGACCGTTGCTACATGAATCTCCTCCAACGACGGTCTCGTCTTCTCCTTCATGGTATAACACAGAAGGCCTCGTATCCCTGCCTGGTAAGTCTAGCGATTCGGACTGCGCTAAAGACTGTACCGGCCTTCCCGAGGTCCCAACCTCGGGAAAATCCCTTCGTACTTGCCTCCGTGGTAATCGTCACGGTCCTCCGGCTAATGTCTAACACGGCTCAATGGCGGTCTATCCAATCTATCCCAAGGATGACTTCTTCATGCACTAAGTGCATGGCAAAGAAGTCGGCCAACCACTCTCAGTTTCCCAAACGAATGGGACAACCGCGTACCTCTCGGGTACCCCTAACCTTACCTCCATCGGGTAACCCTATAATAGAGGGTCTCCCCTCTACCGTAGCTAAGGGCAACCTAGCTACACAATCATCGGATAAAAGAGTGCGTGGTACCCGTATTAAACAAAACTCGGACAGAAAAGCCGTGAATCTAAATGGTACCTGGGGCTGCTGGCGCTGGAGGATCATCGGCGCTCCTCAACTCAAATACCCTGGCCTGTGTGCCTCTGGTCTCCTGGGTACCTCCACTACGCCCTCCACCTCGGCCCTGCCCCTGAGCTGATCTATGAGTACGGGCCTGACCCTGACTCTAGCCCCTCTGCTGAGAGCCCTGTGCCTGATACTGAGGCGGTCTCTGACTGCCCCCTGCTATGCCAACAAGCAAAGATCCCTGCTGCGACGGTGATTGGCCCTGACAGCAAAAAGCGGCTCGGTGACCCATCTGACCACAAGTGAAACAAGCCACTGGCGGCTTCCTACATGTATTCTTCGTGTGTCCAAACCCTGTCTCGACGATTGGGGACCGGAACGTCCAGGGGTCTGGCTACATCCCTGACCTGCTACTCCGGCCCCTGAACCAGCTGGTGCCGTCCTCTGTCTCTTGTCCGGTCCCCCGGACTATGCTGCTCTCCTAGACCCAAGGCGGTCTCTCTCATAGGCCGAAGCCCGATCCTGGTACTCCGCCAATGAGGTACAACGGAATCCCGCAAGGTAAGCACGGGTGGACTCCCCCAGTCTCCTGGAAAAGAGATAGACATGCTGGTCCGCTGGGGGTGCAGAGGGTCCCAGTAATGCTAACTCCGCCCGGAATCGCCTAATCGCCTCAATGACTGGGACATCCTCGAATCCTGCCTCCAGGAAATCCTGGACTCTCTCACTCCTCAGTGAAGCTGGGCAAAAGGTCTCCCTAACGAGGCTCAGTAGCTGATCCATCCTGGTCACACCGCCTCTAACTGTCCTCCACCAGTACTGGGCCTGCTCTCGGAACAAGGTCTAGACTATCTCAACATGTCTCTCCTCTGGGCAACGGATCGCCTCTAAAGCTGACTCTACGTGCCCAATCCAGTGCTCAACCTCTAACCCTACCTTCCCTTCGAAGTAGGGTACATGCTGCTGGTTGAAAGCCTTCAACCAAGAATCAGGTCTCGGAGATCTGAACTCGTCTCTCGGCCGAGCAACCTCCACAATTGGCTCGGGTGCAACCACTACCGGTGCAACTATGTCTGTTGCAGCCCGAATCTAGGTCACCCTCTGTGTGACCTCTCCTGATCTCGCCGGTGCAGGTGCAGGCACTGGTGGTGCCGGGGGTGGTGCACCAGTCCCAAATGCCTCCTCAACCCGTCGTACATAATCCCCGAACACAATAGCTCTTACCGACGCTCCCCTAGTCCTGCCAGATTGAGAATCCTGCGCCCTGGACCTAACCACGGTCCTATCCCTAGCCTCGAGAATGATGCTCTCTGCGACCTCCTCTATTGGGGCCTCTGCTGCTGGTGCACCCACAACTAGTGGGTCCGCAACAGGGATGCGTCCCCGACCTCTACCTCTCGTACCTGGAGGTCTTCCTACTCGTCCCCGCCCTCTTGGGGCGGTAAGGGGAAGTGGTTGTCTACCCCTGGCGGGTCCCACATAAGCAGTAGCTCTCGTACGTGCCATCTGATTTCGTATGACGTTTTCTTAAGTATAAATGCGTAGGTACTACTTATAATCCGGTATAATAAACTTCTAAAAGCATAAAGGTAACATGATCATAATACACATCCAAGGCATGCAAGCCCAAACATCCTAAGGTCACATACATAGCTAGGTACGTACAATATCAACAAACATCCTAAGGTCATATATATATAACTATATATACCTATTTCTAATCCAAAGATCTATGTCGCCGAGGTTTGCGGAAGGAATGGTGGTCCCGTACATTATAACCCAAACCCGACTCATGCATATGATTTTGAAAACGAAAAGTCAGAACCCGTGTGGGTTCTGTTTTATTCCTCATTCGGCCTTTAAAAAGATTGCGAGTGCCATTGTTGTCAACCTAGGCTCTGATACCACTTTTATAACACCCCAAATCCGCTGGACTCGGGGTGCTACGGGCGAGACCTCACAATGGGTCCCGACCCTTAGCTTGACAACAATTTCACCGGACCTTCCAAAAAGGCACAAATAAAGGCAAAAACTCAAAACGTTTTTAATGTTTGCGGAAACCAAAAAGTAAGAAACTACAACTTGGAAACTCAGCCGAGTCCTCAAAACAACAAAACTCTAATACGAAACTTAAACCGTACAACATAAACCACAAAACGAAAACATAACCCAAAAGCATCCCCGTCCTAAAATGTACGGAGACCCCGGCTGTCCACTCCTCCACCTCACTCGGCGGCATCCCTAACCTGCAAGTCATCTCCACAAACGGTTTAAAACCGTTAGCTCACATTCTAGGCATTAGAAAAGCGGTGAAGGCACAAACACATACATAACCCAACACATGAATCACACAAGTCCGGTTTATTATCTTTTTATTATTAAGTCATATCCCGTTCTGATTCAACTTCGGTTGTGACACGAGACCACCGTGGTCTCGCCTCGGTCCCTACTTACCGGCAAGGAGTGGCACGGATGCACCCGCCCGTATACCCGCCGGGATAGTCGCCAAGATCCTCCTAGTCCCAGTCAAGGCTAGGCAGTGATGTCACCGCCCGTTATCATACACTTGGGCCAACATACATATAAGGTCGGTGGTCCTAATTTACCGGTTTTAATTGTTATAACATATCATAAACACACACCACCAAACACACATCAATGCTAATACATAAAATACGAGCTAAGTAAGTCCGGAGACTTACCTCGTCCCAAACGCTAACTCACACAATGCTCTTGCTTCCCTTGGGAAGAAGCACACAACCTGCTCACAACAAGGTATCCATAAAAACCCGCTCAACTCAAGAAGTCTAGGACTTCTACACAAATGATCTACGCAGGATCATTGACTCACATTCTAGGACCGCATCCTAGAGTCTATCATAAACACCGTCAATAATGACGTAAAAGCCAACGAGGTATAAACACGCTCATCACATTCTCCTAAGGTCCCAAAAGCCACTACTTGACATTTCTTCTAAGTTATGTTAGATCCAACCTATCATGATACTACTAAACATAACTAGATCGAGATAAGATTATTAGCTTGAGGGAGAGGGTACTCACAGGACGTCAAAGGATGGAAGATGATCTATGAATGTCGATATGGATTGGTTGGCCTTTATCGGGCTTCAGAACCTAGCACCAAAACTAAACAAATTTAGCTCATACGCTAAATTTGATCATAAAATATTATATATAAAGTTCTAAGGTAAAACTCGTTTTGAAAAGACAACATTAAAAATCCCGTAATTACCCCTTTCCGGGCAAACACTCAAAACTAGAACATGGTCATAAAATCACGATTAAAACCTTGGGGCAATTTCCGACAAAAATCCAAGCCGAGGATATAAATGTACTAATCCAGAAATCTGGGCCAAAACTATAATAACCAAAACTCTGGGTACAAACTGCAATTAACACAAAACTGAGGGGGACCGATTGGAATAAAGAGAGAAGAGGCTCGACCGGCTCTGCAGCTCTTGGACGCCGGCGTGGGTGGTACTCCGGCAGGAGAAGGAGGCGTGGAGGTCCCCCGGTGTGGTGGCGGTCTTTCCCGTAGGTGATGGCTCCCGGTGGCGGCCGTTCTCCAGTGACAAAGAAGGATAAGTAGAGGAGAGGATGGAGGCCGGTGGTGTGCGAGTACGATTCCGGAGGAGGGAAGCTGCAGAGGAGGTGGTCGGCTTCTCCGGTGTTGTCGATGGCGGCGGCGTGGTGGCTTGCGTTCTCCGGAGAGACTCGACCCTAGAAGGGAAGAGGACGAAGGAAGGAGGTGGTGTGAGGAGTTGCAGAGGCTGAGCAAGGTCGGGGAAGAAGTGGTGCTCCGGCAGTGGTGGTCTACTGGAGCAAGAGAGGGAGAAGGGAGGGAGATGAAGGCTTGTAGAGAGAGATGGGTGAGGGGAGGTGGTGGTCTGACGACAGAACAGAGAGAGATAGTGAAGAGAGGTCGGGAGATAGAGTGGTCAGCTACAGGGGAACGAGGGGTCGGGTAGCTCCAGGAGCTAGGAGGCGCGAGTGGTGCAGGGCTGGGCGGCTAGCTTGCGTGGAGGAGCGCTCCTGCAGGGCTAGCGAGGTAGGCGGCCGGCTGACGGGAAGAGACAGCTCCCACGCCAAATAAAATAAATAAAAAAAAGAAAAAGAAAGAAGAAGAAAAATATGGAAATAAATAATTAATTAATTAATTAAAGAATTTAAAAGAGGAGAAGTAAACCACAAAGGGGATACACTCTTTTGAAATAAACCGGAACCGGATTTATTTTGACTCGGGAAACTTTTCCGACGTTTTACGAAATTAATAATACGGATATACGTGAATGTATCCAAAACAAAAATAAATACTCGGGAAAGATCCATAAAACACTCTCAGTCCGGAATAAAATTCTCGGGCGTTACAATAGTAAAGACTAAAATAGCTATAATGACAATGATTCTTTAACAAAAGTACATGGTTAAAACGACAATCATTATTTGTGAACGAAGAGAGTATAATATAAAATTTATTAATTTGAATAATAAATTTATTCAATAAATCCATTTTTTTCTTCTACCAATAAAATACAATTTCGATTTCAACTCCAATTCTAATAAATTAAAGTTGGCAAAATAACCCAAAATAATACCAACTATCAACATTGAACAGAAAATAAACCAACTTTGAAAATTACTTGGAGCGATACAAACTATATATCAATGTATTTACCAAAAATAATACGTCATACTTTTCCGGCAAAAATCTTAACTCCGGCGATGACATGACAGCCGGAATGTTACATGTCATCAAATAAATGGATTAAATTTATGATGTAGATTTTATTTTAAAAAAAATCAATTTAATAATATTTAAAATATTAAAAAATAAAAAATTTATTATTTAAAATTTTAAATAATAATTTTTAAAAGAAAATTGTACAAATATTTTTTTTTTAAAAATTTTAATAAAGTTTGAACATTTTTTATAAATAGATTTGTAACAATATTTATTTCAAAAAAAAATTTTAATAAATTATTTTTTAAAAAAATTTGTTGTAAATTTTTTTAAAAAAATAATAAATCGTTTTCTTGTGAATTTTTTGAAAAATGTTTTTTTAGGGGTTTATTTTTATTATATATTTTAACTAATTTTTGATAAAAAAAAATTTTAACAAAATTGAGAGAAAAATTTTTTCTTTAGGGATTAGGTTAAAAGATGAATTTTTTTTAAAAAATTCAAATATTTTGAGAGAATTGAGGCCCTAATACACTTTTTTTTTTATTATGTGTACAAACTATGCACTCTAAATTAGTATTTGACACTAAGTATGCACCTATTTAAGCTATTCGTTTACCACAAACTATGCACTCTAAATTAGTATTTGACTCCCTTCTCCTTTGTTCGGCCAATTGTCTCCACAACGGACCTCAAGAGTCCAGAGGCAGCAACACAGGCTGATCAAACACCAGATCCGCCTCCTCCACCCCGTCCTCTTGTCGCCGGTGCTAGGGTTCATTTCTCTAACCCTGAGGATGCTATTGAGGTATTCGATGATGGATACTTGTTAAAGTCCCTAAGGGATTTGCGTTCCTATGCTTTCGGCGAGTACTCCATGTGATGCGGGAGCATCTCAACCACTTCCTACGAGACCGATCACCATATCTCAAACCAAACGTCTGTGTGAAAAATTAGGAAGAGAGATGCATCAACTGGGTAATCATTACATTAAGATGGGAGCATCTGGGAGCTGCTCGAGGATAGTAATACACGTGCAAGGCCAAGATAGTGCAGTCAAGTGAACCATGTGAAGGAAGGATTTTCGAAGGAAAGAGTTGGGCTAATTTGAGTGGCCAAATTAGACCCAACATATCATTTAATTTTCAGCCCATTTAGAGACCATTATAATTTGGGTTCTTGCATTCATTTTATTGTCATTTATCTTTCTTCTAGAAGGTCAATATCTCCTAAAGATTTGACCTTATCTTTTCGTTAAAAGATCTTATCTCGTAGAGATTCGATCTTATCGCTTCACATTTTATTTCATTTCTTTTATTCATTTCAGGCTCGATCTTGGATCAAGCCCGCAGCCCATGTAAGCACATTTGGACGTCCCATCTTGCCTATATAAGGCTAAGATGAACGTCATTTTTGAGATATTCAGATTATTAAACACATTGATACTTCTTAGTATTCCTTCTCGAGTGATTCGAGTCTTGATTAGGTGCGAAGCCTCTTCAAAACCCTGGACGGGTGAGAAGCGCGTCCAGTCTCGTTTGGTAGCTAGAAGAAACGTCCAGCCTCGGTGCGAAGCTTGGGTTGAACGCTATTCGATCTCCAGACAAACTTCTTATACTTCCCGGACAATCTCGTTCTTCCCCGGAGTTTAAGATTATAGCAGAAGAGTCGATATGCGAAGGGGAGACTCATCCAGTCTATCCAGCAACGGTCCATTCCCAACCACCTAATCCTTCCTCCATCCCTACCACACGTCTATCATCCCATCTCCACGTCTATCTCACCTTCTCGATAGCCTAAGTCCTTTGTAACACCGCAAATCCGTAGGACTCGGGGCGCTACTGGGCTAGGATCTCACAATGGATCCTGACCCTAGCCTGACAACAAGTTCACTAGATCTTACAACAAAGCACAGATAAATTAAAACCAAACATCAAACTGTAACATATATATATATATATATATATATATATATATATATATATATATATATATATATATATATCAAAAGGTATACAAAAGTACCGCTGAGTACAAACCAAACATATATCCGTACATCACAAAATCACCCCCATATCCCTCGCATACAATCCTAGTGTACAGAGCCCTCAGCGGATCACCCCATCTTGATCACTCTGCAGTTCTCCTAACCTACAAAGCATCTACAACACGGTATAAAGCCATTAGCTAACCATTCATATATAAGATAATGCATAAGCAGAGACACAAGTCATGGAATCATAAACACATATAATCATGTTGTCATACATTTACCCCGTTAATCATCTTTATAAAGTCCAACACTCAAATCGTATATATATATATATATATATATATATATATATATATATATATATATATATATTATATATATATATATATATATATATATATATATATATATATATATATATATATATATATATATATATGAATATATGAACATATCTGACACGAGGAATATATAATCCTCGCCTCTAAGTGTAGCCAGTTGGAGTGGTTATTGGAACACCCTCCCGTATACCATAAAGGAGTGGAGAATGCCCAACCCGTATACCAGATATGGCCTGACTACAGAGAACGTTCCAGACTCCTCAGCAGGATGAAAGGTAGGTTCTCACAACCACTACAATGGGCGGTCACTAAACCATAGGTCGGTAATAATCAACATCGTATGCTATAAAGCATATAACAAACACCACTCATGCAAACATCCAATATAAGGATGGTAGCTAAGTAAGTCCTAAGGACTTACCTCAACCTCGGAATACTCTCAATCACGATCAACTCCAATCCGGAGGACAACACTGCCTAATAACAAGTCATAAAGAGATATTACATCTCCTATCAATTAAAGGGGTCACACCTAGACCCAAGGGATCCATAAGGATCATATCCAACCTATAAACCTCAATATCTTCTAAACCTCAAAGCCATAACTGGCACATATCGATATCATAATCATCATCATCTTATCCTCATACACATACCTAGCATGCTACTAATTCCCTCATAGTAGGAAAGGAAAGGATCCATACTACTCTAGGTAGATCCTGCACAAGGCGCATCTGCGTGATAGGAAGGACGCAGGGGCGAAGCAACGGGAGGCGCAGGCGCGGCGACACTCCCACGAAGTGGTGGTGACCGGTAACGCAGGCGCGGCGGCACACTGGGGCAGGTGCGGTGACTCTGTCAATGCAGGGGCGGCGACAGTGCAGAATGTGATCCCCGACTTCATCTTCGGTTCTTCACGTGATGAATTCAAGTCTTCATTGCCCAGCAACCAAACACATACACATATATATTCATACAAACATTTATACATGCCTAGGAGATCCTATACACAAGATTTAACTTTTGGAATCCTAAGCTAAAGAGAAGGAAAGTAAGAAAGAAAGAAAGAAGAAGAAGAAGAGTAAGCTCACCACTGTTGTAGCCTATCCAAGGAAATGATTAGCAACAAGACCCTCAGCTGGCTCTCAAGCTCATCAACAACATCCACACATCATCAAACCACCAAAACCGCACAAGCTTGCATGCAACTAAGGAAAACTCAAGAAGAGATCCAAGGGAAAGGAGAGAGAGAAGAGATCGTGAGCAACTGAAGAAGATGAATGAAGAAACCCCTCATCCTAAGGTAAAGGAGAAGGTTAAAGAGGAAAGAAGAGTAAAGCATGGTCCAACGGTCAACAATTCCGGCTGCAGCCGTAGGAAACCGCAGGGGCGTCTCCCTGAGCCGCAGGAAACCGCAGGGGCGTCTCTCTGAGCCGCAGGGGCGGATTACAGAACAAGCCGCAGGGGCGTCCCCATGGACCCTCATGGGCGGCTAAGTCCTAGCTCAGCTCTAAAGATCAAGGCTCTTACATTTCACCCCCCTAAAAACAAGTTTCGTCCCGAAACTTGTACAATCCCAATTCCTCTCGGACTCATATGCCGAGATATAACTCTCTCTATTGGAGGCATCACATCTCTACTCATAAGGTATCAACCTATATCACTCTATAACCTCAAACGCAAGCATGGTGGAAATCATCGTCTCCAACAACAAGATCACTATACTATCCAGGGCATAGAGGAAAACCATCTCTAGCTGTATCATCATCACATAAGGGCATGGAGGAAAAACAGCTCCAGCAAAACTAGATCCACCAAGAATAGCATAGAGGAATAACCATCTCCAACTAAACCCTAATCGCATCTCAATAGCATGGAGGAAAGCACCATCTCCAGCTATAATCATCAATCGCGCTAGCACATCAAGATCTAATAAGATCATAAATCATATCATAGCTAGCACGAAAATAAACACATCATAGCATAAGCACATAATCACAACACTCACCAAGATGTTACTAAAATCTACTCATCCATCCTACAGGTACATCTATCTCGGCGTAGAACTCTGGATAGTTCCTCTGAATACTATCCTCAGTTTCCCATGTAGCCTCATCAGGTCCTCGTCTCGACCACTGTATCCTCAGCATAGGAATGTCCTTCGAACGCAGGCGTCTCATACCTCGTTCTAGGACTACAACCGGGTGCTCAACAAAAGTGTGGTCCGGCTCGACCACCAAATCATCATAACTCACAATGTGTCTCGGATTTGGTATATACTCCCTCAGTTGAGACATGTGAAACACAGGGTGAACACCCTCTAATCTCGGAGGCAAGGCTAATCTGTATGCTCACTCCCAACTCGATCCAAAATCTCGAACGATCCGACATATTGGGAGCTCAACTTCCCCTTAATGCCAAAGCGTCTAACACCTCGTGCCAGAGACACTCTCAGCAACACATGGGCTCCTACTCTGAACTCTAGGGGTCTACGCCTCCTATCTGCATACGACTTCTGACGGCTATGTGTAGTCAGCATCCTCTCTCTAATCAGTGCTACACGAGCAACATCATCCTGAAGCTGATCAGGTGTCAACCCACTAACATTGCTAGGCTCATCCCAGCATAACGGTGTGCGACTTCTCTGTCCATACAGTGCCTCATATGGGGCCATCCCAATCGATGCATGTCAGCTGTTGTTGTACGAGAACTCAACTAGTGGGAGATGATCCGTCCACACTTGTCCCAGTCCAACACACAAGCTCGCAACATATCCTCCAATGTCTGAATGGTCCTCTTTGACTGACCATCTGTCCGAGGATGGAACTTAGTCGTGAAGTGCAAACTCGTCCCCACGTAGTCTGAATCTGCTACCAAAACCTCAAGGTGAATCGCCCATCTCTGTCTAAGACGATCGTCCTCGGTACACCATTGAGTCTCACTATCTGTCTAGTGTACTCCTCAACCAATCTGCTTACTGGCCACGTTTCCCGAATAGGGATAAAACGTGTCGTCTTCGTCAGTCTGTCAACTACAACCCATATGGCATCAAAGCTCCTGCTTGGTCTCAAACTAGTAACAAAATTCATGGTGACGTCCTCCCACTTCCTCTACGGTATAGGCAATGGATGGAGTTCACCTCCAGGTCTACAATGCTCGATCTTGACCTGCTGATAGGTCGCACACTATGTCACAAAACTGGCCACATCTGGCTTCAGCCCTCCCCACCAATATGAGCGTCTCAAATCCTGGTGCATCTTACTCGTACCTGGGTGCACTGAATAAGGCGTACAATGAGCCTCCTGTAATATCCTCTGTCGCAAATTCGAATCAGCGGGTACACAGACGCGATCGCGGCGTCTCATCACTCCATCTGCTCCTATGGAGAACTGTGGTGCCTCATCACGGGACATCCTCTCTCGAATCCTTATCAATGTCAGGCAGGTTCCCTGCTTCTGTTGGATCTCACTCAACAGATCAGGAAGAACCTCTAAAGTACTCAACTGGGCGTCCTCATCAGGAAACTGGACGTCCAACTCTAGCCAAGTCAGATCTCTCTATAACTGAGGTTGTACTATCAGTCTCGCAATCGCCTTCTCTCGAGGCGTCTTCCAGCTCAGGGCGTCGGCAACAATGTTCGCCTTCCCCGGATGGTACAGAATCTCCAAATCAAAATCCTTGATTAACTCAAGCCACCTACGCTGGCGGTTATTCAATTCCCGCTGCGTGAAAATATTCTTCAGACTCTTATGGTTTGTGAAGATCTGACATGTAGCACCATACAGGTAATGTCTTCAGATCTTCAGTGCATGAACTACCGCTGCCAACTCCAGATCATGAGTCGGGTAGTTCTCATCATACGTCTTCAGCTATCTTGACGCATATGCAATCACTCTGCCTCGCTGCATCAATACACATCCCAAGCCTAGCTTGGATGCATCACTATAAACCACAAAATCAGTTGTGCCCTCTGGCTGTGCTAAAATAGGAGCGAAAGTCAGACGTCTCTTCAGCTGATCAAAACTCTGCATACCAGTGACCATACAAACCTGGTAGTCTTCCTCAACAAACTCGTAAGTGGACGGGCAATCACAGAAAATCCCTCCACAAAGCGTCGGTAATAACCGGCTAGGCCAAGAAAGCTACGTACCTCCTTGACGTTCGTCGGTGTCGTCCATACTGCTACTGACTCGATCTTCGCCGGATCAACCTTGATCCCCTCGGCAGAAACAATATGACCTAGGAATGCTACCTCTAGCATCCAGAACTCGCACTTAGAGAACTTAGCATAAAGTTCTCTATCTCGTAAAACACGTAACACCGTCCTCAGCTGTCCTGCGTGTTCCTCTCTGCTGCGAGAGTACACCAGAATATCATCTATGAAGACTACCACAAACTGATCCAGGAAGTCGATGAATATGTTGTTCATCAACTCCATGAAGACTGTTGGGGCATTCGTAAGCCCAAATGGCATCACTACAAACTCGTAGTGTCCATATCTGGTCCGAAATGCCGTCTTGTGCACATCCTGCTCTCTCACCCTCAGCTGGTGATACCTTGAGCGTAGGTCAATCCTGGAGAACACTATCGCTCCCTGAAGCTGATCTAGCAAGTCGTCAATACGGGGCAATGGATACTTGTTTTTGATGGTCACCTTGTTCAGCTCTCTGTAATCGATACACAGTCTCAACGATCCGTCCTTCTTCTGTACGAAGAAGACAGGTGCTCCCCACGGGGATACGCTAGGGCGGATGAAGCCCTTCTCAGCCAACTCCTTGAGTTGCTTCTTCAGCTCCAACATCTCAACAGGCGCCATACGATATGGGGCCTTCGAGATCGGTCTCGTACTAGTCTCTAACTCAATGCCAAAGTCCACATTCCTCTGAGGCGGCAAACTGGACGGCTCAGCAAACACATCTGTAAACTCGCAGACAATTGGGATATCTTCTAACGCTGGACTCTCCCCATCCTTCATGGCATAACACCAGAAGGCCTCACAACCCTGTGCAATCAATCTCGCTGCACGTACCGCACTGATCACCATGCCTGACTTCCCAAGATCCCAACCACGGAAAACCTCGATCTGACCTAACTCGGTAGAGACTATCACGGTCCTCCTACCTATATCTAATAAAACATGATGCCTATCCATCCAATCCATACCTAAAATAACATCTTCATGCACCAATGGCATGACAAAGAAATCAACAAATAACACTCGAGTCCCCACACAAATGGGACAATCAAATATCTCGCGGGTACCTCTGACCCTACTACCATCGGGTAACCCTATACTAAAGGGTATCCCCTCAGTCGTAACTAGACTCAAACGCTCAACACATGCATCAGATATAAACGAATGCGTAGCTCCAGTATCAAATAAAACTCTAACAGGTAAACCATGGATCAGAATGGTAACTGTAGCAGTCGATGCGGCTGGCTCCTCTACACTCCTCAGCTCAAAATCTCTACCCTGTACTCCTCTAGTGTCGGTGGTACTCCCACCATGACCTCTACCTCTACTCGGCCCAGGAGCAGATCCCTGAGTAGTAGGACGATCTGGGACTCTCTGTTGTCCCTGTATATGCTGCTGAGGTGGCCTCTGTCCACCTCCCGCTACACTAGCAGGAGAAGAACCCTGCTGTGATGAAGCTCCGCCTTGTCTACAGAAGACAGCTCTGTGACCGGGTCTGCCACAAGTAAAGCAAGTCACTAATGGCCTCATGCACTCTGGTCGCATATGTCCCTGATCACCACAGTTATAACATTGTCGTCTCTTATCTACAACCGGTGCAGATGAGGAATAACTCTGGCCTCACCCTGAACTAGCAACTCCACCAGCACCACTGGTCTGTCCAGTCCGCTGTCTCTTCTCAGACCCTCCGGTCTAAGAAGCTCTCCTCTGTCCAACCCGCTCTCGCTCATAATCTGAAGCTCTGTCCTGATAGTCCATCAAGGACTCACAGTGAAATCCCGCCATATAAGTCCGGGTGGTATCCCTCAGTCGTCGGGAAAAGAGATATACATGTTGATCCGTAGGAGGTGCAGCTAGACCCAACTCCTCCTGAAACCTCCTGATCGCCTCAAAGACTGGTACATCCTCAAAGTCATCCTCAACAAAATCCCGCAGTTTCTCCCTCCTCAATGAGGCAGGGCAGAAACGCTCTCTGATCATACTCCTCATATGGTCATAACTGGTAACCTGACTCCGCACGGATCTCCACCAATGTTGTGCCAAGTCTCGGAATAGAGTCTGCACTAACTCTATCTGTCGGTCCCCTGGACATCTAATAGACTCAAGAGTTGAGTCTACATGTCCAATCCACAACTCAACCTATAATCCCACCTTCCCAGAGAAAGAGGGTACTCTCATTTGATGAAATGCCTTCAACCAAGTATCTAGTCGAGGCCCTCTATGCTCCTGTGGAACTCGAGCAATCTCAGCAACACATACCGGTACAACTGCCACCTGAGTAACTCCATGTGATCTCTCAAACGATCCCTCTTGTGCTGGCAAATCCGGGGCACGTCTACCCGCTCTAGCAGCCTCTTCCACTCGCCTAATGTACGCGCGGAACTATGGTCCCCCCATCGAGACATGATCCGAGTCATCTGATTGGACTCGTTGTGGTCTCTGTCTCCTAGCCATGCCATTCCCAGTCTCAGGAACGATACTCTCAACAACATCCTCATGGACCTCCTCCGCTGCAGGTGGATCAACAGCGGGAATCTGACCTGGTCCTACCACTATTGGAGGAAGAGAGGGTCTACCCGTACCTCGTCCAACTGCAGATAAGACTCTAGTCCGAACCATCTGCAGGTTATACAAACCTAACTTAGAAGGCTATATATATGCCATATGTATAGATATATATATGCTAAAGTCAATCACACATCACATAAGGTAATATCTATATATATATATGTATACTGTCGAGGTCCTCAGAGGGGTGATGGCTTCCCGTACACACTATCCCAAAACATTTGTACTCATTTCAAAACCAAATCTTTTGAAAAGTCAAACCCCTTTCGGGTTCTGTTTATTTATCTATTTGACCTTTTATCGCAGATTGCAAGTGCCATTGTTGTCAACCTAAGGCTCTGATACCAGCTTTGTAACACTCCAAATCCGTAGGACTCGGGGCGCTACTAGGCTAGGATCTCACAATGGATCCTGACCCTAGCCTGACAACAAGTTCACTAGATCTTACAACAAGGCACATATAGATTAAAACCAAACATCAAACTGTAATATATATATATCAAAAGGTATACAAAAGTACCGTTGAGTACAAACCAAACATATATCCGTACATCACAAAATCACCCCCATATCCCTCGCATACAATCCTAGTGTACGGAGCCCTCAGCGGATCACCCCATCAGGATCACTCTACAGTTATATCTCAGCATATGAGTCCGAGAGGAATTGGGATTGTACAAGTTTCGGGACGAAACTTGTTTTTAGGGGGGTGAAATGTAAGAGCCTTGATCTTTAGAGCTGAGCTAGGACTTAGCCGCCCATGAGGGTCCATGGGGACGCCCCTGCGGCTTGTTCTGTAATCCGCCCCTGCGGCTCAGAGAGACGCCCCTGCGGCTCAGAGAGACGCCCCTGCGGTTTCCTGCGGCTCAGGGAGACGCCCCTGCGGTTTCCTATGGCTGCAGCCGGAATTGTTGACCGTTGGACCATGCTTTACTCTTCTTTCCTCTTTAACCTTCTCCTTTGCCTTAGGATGAGGGGTTTCTTCATTCATCTTCTTCAGTTGCTCACGATCTCTTCTCTCTCCTTTCCCTTGGATCTCTTCTTGAGTTTTCCTTAGTTGCATGCAAGCTTGTGCGGTTTTGGTGGTTTGATGATGTGTGGATGTTGTTGATGAGCTTGAGAGCCAGCTGAGGGTCTTGTTGCTAATCATTTCCTTGGATAGGCTACAACAGTGGTGAGCTTACTCTTCTTCTTCTTCTTTCTTTCTTTCTTTCTTACTTTCCTTCTCTTTAGCTTAGGATTCCACAAGTTAAATCTTGTGTATAGGATCTCCTAGGCATGTATAAATGTTTGTATGAATATATATGTGTATGTGTTTGGTTGCTGGGCAATGAAGACTTGAATTCATCACGTGAAGAACCGAAGATGAAGTCGGGGATCACATTCTGCACTGTCGCCGCCCCTGCATTGACAGAGTCACCGCACCTGCGCCAGTGTGCCGCCGCGCCTGCGTTACCGGTCACCACCACTGCATGGGAGTGTCGCCGCGCCTGCGCCTCCCGTTGCTTCGCCCCTGCGTCCTTCCTATCACGCAGATGCGCCTTGTGCAGGATCTACCTAGATTAGTATGGATCCTTTCCTTTCCTACTATGAGGGAATTAGTAGCATGCTAGGTATGTGTATGAGGATAAGATGATGATGATTATGATATCGATATGTGTCAGTTATGGCTTTGAGGTTTAGAAGATATTGAGGTTTATAGGTTGGATATGATCCTTATGTATCCCTTGGGTCTAGGTGTGACCCCTTTAATTGATAGGAGATGTAATATCTCTTTATGACTTGTTATTAGGCAGTGCTGTCCTCCGGATTGGAGTTGATCGTGATTGAGAGTATTCCGAGGTTGAGGTAAGTCCAATGGACTTACTTAGCTACCATCCTTATATTGGATGTTTGCATGAGTGGTGTTTGTTATATGCTTTATAGCATACGATGTTGATTATTACCGACCTATGGTTTAGTGACCGCCCATTGTAGTGGTTGTGAGAACCTACCTTTCATCCTGCTGAGGAGTCTGGAACGTTCTTTGTAGTCAGGCCATATCTGGTATACGGGTTGGGCATTCCCCACTCCTTTATGGTATGCGGGAGGGTGTTCCAATAACCACTCCAACTGGCTACACTTAGAGGCGATGATTATATATTCCTCGTGTCAGATATGTTCATATATTCATATATATATATATATATATATATATATATATATATATATATATATAATAATATATATATATATATATATATATATATATATATATATATATATATACGATTTGAGTGTTGGACTTTATAAAGATGATTAACGGGGTAAATGTATGACAACATGATTATATGTGTTTATGATTCCATGACTTGTGTCTCTGCTTATGCATTATCTTATATATGAATGGTTAGCTAATGGCTTTATACCGTGTTGTAGATGCTTTGTAGGTTAGGAGAACTGCAGAGTGATCAAGATGGGGTGATCCGCTGAGGGCTCTGTACACTAGGATTGTATGCGACGGATATGGGGGTGATTTTGTGATGTACGGATATATGTTTGGTTTGTACTCAGCGGTACTTTTGTATACCTTTTGATATATATATATATATATATATATATATATATATATATATATATATATATATATATATATATATACATATATGAATATGAATATGAATATATGTGACACAAGGAATATATAATCCTCGCCTCTAAGTGATATAGCCAGTTGGAGTGGTTATTGGAACACCCTCCCGTATACCATAAAGGAGTGGGGAATGCCCAACAAGTATACCAGATCTGGACAGAGAACCTTCCAGGAGGAGTGGGATGAAAGGCAGGTTGTCACAACCACTACAATGGGCGGTCACTAAACCATAGGTCGGCCATAATCAACATTGCATGCTATAAAGCATATAACAAACACCACTCATGAAAACATCCAATATAAGGATGGTAGCTAAGTAAGTCCTATGGACTTACCTCAACATCGAAATACTCTCAATCACGATCAACTCCAATCCGGAGGACAACACTGCCTAATAACAAGTCATAAAGAGATATTACATTGATAACATGACTTATCGACCTAGTTTAGTAGAGCATATAGTTAGTTTTCCCTTTTCCCGCATGCATGTTTTAGCCTTAAGTTGTGTTCTTTATACTTGATTAATTCAACTTTGCGAGTATAGATGTCTACACACACTTTTGGTGTCTTTGTAGGTATTTTGGCGTGTTTCGGAGTTAAAACGATGCATTTGAGGATCAGGCCTCGGGATGGACGCTTGGGAGCGATCACGCAGGCACGGGAAAGGAGGAAAAGACGAGTCAAGACGAAACGCACGAGATTGGAGCAATCTCGGTCGAGATCCACATAATCTCGGCCGAGATCCGAGAAATCTCGGCCGAGATCCGAGCCAGCTCAACCGAGATCCCATATCAGAAGTTTCTGTCGAAGAATCTCGGCCCCCATCTCGGTCCCGATCTCGGCCGAGATTTGTTCCATCTCGGCCGAGATTTTTCACATTTGACCGAGATTTCTGACCGATATTTCGTCAACGCTGGATCACAAAGAAAATCTCGGCCCCGACTTTCAAAAATCTCGGTCACCGACCGAGATTTCCGACCGAGATTCCTGTTCACCGATTTATTTCGTTAATTTTCGGATTTGTTTTAGGGCAGCCCGTTGCGGGATATAAAAGGAAAGCCCTAAATGTTTTCCGGGGGTTCCCATATCATTCAAAATTTCGAGCTCCTTTGGAGAGAGCTTTTTCCCCTTTTCTTCTCCATTTGCCCTACACCATGGTTGACCATTGTTGAACTTGTTGGAGCTTGGAGAAAGTTCACGAATATTAGGGAATTTGACGTTTTGCTAATCCTCTATCAATAAAGCTGAGTTTCTTCTTTAATCTCTATTTGAGATTCTTTTTTATGCATTCTCTCTTGAATTGATTGAATTGATTCGATTGATAATTGCTTCTTCCATTGAATTGCTTGGATTGATGATTGTTTCTTCCATTGAATTGAGTGGATTGATGATTGCGTTTGAATAGTCGATTGTTGGTTAAAACTCTTGTGGATCCAAGGTGAATTGGGATTCGTTATTACCCGGACTATGATGGAATTGTGCTTATTGCTTGGTTTGAGTAGTTTTGAAATCCTATGGTTGGCTTGTTCTTAAACCTAGTTAGAACTCATCTAGCTAGTAACCTAAACCGGAATTGAGACCTACCCGGTAATGCTCTGCTTAGATATTTGAGTGTTCGACCATAGGTAATAGAGGTGAAAACCTCTATTGGGTTGAGTGTGCCTAGATTTTGTCCTAAGTAGGGTAGTACCTGAGACTTACCCGATAATGGTTTACCTTTCCCTTAGTTCGGAATTTGGTTTGTTTAGAATTTCTTATCTCTCTACCTTGAGACTTTCCCGGTAATAGGTAGTTGGTTTGGAACTAGATAGTCTTGAGACTTACCCGGTAATAGACTATCAGTTTAGAAACGTTCTTCCCTGAAGTTTGTAACCATAGATCTTTTGAGAGATTTCTTGAGTCCGTGCGTATAAACGATGACCTTGAATCCTTGGAATCCGCATTTTTTTTATTGATATTATACTTTCGTTTGTCTGTTTTACTTGGTTTTCGATCAAATCTGTTATTTGATTGCGAACTTTACAGAAAATCCTTTAAAACTCCTTTGATTTTTCTTCCCTTCTTTTCCAACCTCGTTCTTTTATTTTGATTTACGCTATTTGTGATCACATCTGCATTCCAAACATTTAGTCCCTGAGTTCGACCTTGGAATACTTACCCTAACTGTAATTGACCCATACACTGTGGGTTCGCTATAGATTGGGTGCTTATTTCTTGTTTATAAATTTAAAACATACCGTGTTTTCACTAACCTGTGAGCTTTTATCATTCTTGATAAGAGTTTATAGGGGCGTGAAAATAGCGAACAAAGTTTTTGGCGCCGTTGCCGGGGACTAAGTCATTTGTTTTGTTTTGTGATTTCTTTTAGTGTAAGTCTTTCTTTTACTTTTGATCTCGTTTTTTGTTTTGTTTTTGGAATTTTCAGGACTTTAGGTATCCTTCATAGTGTATGCAAAGAACTCGGGGTATGAAAGAACTAGTTCCGTACGATCCCGAACCTGAAAGGACACTGCGAGAGAGACTAAGAGCCCGGAAAGCTTCTAAAATGGCTGAAATAAGAGATTATGAAGCTGAACTCAGAGATGCTTTAGAGCAACTAGAAGCTGAGAGACGGATTGCTAGAGAAAGAGAGCAAACTACAGAAAGGGAAATGGCTGCAATGAGAGCTCAAATGGAAGAGATAGCCAGAGCCATGAACCAGAGGTCAGCTGCAGCTCCAGCTCCAGTGCAGCAAGTAATTCCAGCACCACAATTAGCTCCAACTCCTCCTCGAGTTGAAGCTCCTCCACAAGCTCCACCTCCCGCTCCTCTCAGACCTGTCATTCACCAGCCTTTTGTGGAATTTCCACAAACACTTGGACAGAGGATGGATCCTACCCAAAGAGTTAACCGTCCTGGAGTTAACTTTGGAGATCCCGCGAATCATGAGCATGAGCTGCGACCGTAGGTGATACAGGTGATTCTCCATAATCAGTTTGGTGGTACAGAGACAGAATCTCCTCACCAACACATGAACAACTACGAGACTCTTCTGGATGCGATAAGTCCAGCTCGTATGGAAGGTAACAATCATAAGATAAGAGGTTTTTCTTTCTCTCTTAAGGATAAAGCTTTAGCTTGGTATCAAACTATTCCATATGGGCGGATTAACACATGGGAGGAGATGGTGTCTGAATTCCTCACTAAGTTTTTCCCACCCTACAAGACTACTGAACTTAGAGGGAAAATAAATGCTTTTGTGATGAAAGATAAGGAGAGTTTGTATAAGTCTTGGGAGAGGTTCATTGACCTTACGTTGGAATGTCCTCATCATGGGATCTCTAAGATTGAATTGCTAGAGATTTATTACAAGGGACTTGATGAAGATACTCAATTTAAATTGCAATCACTTTCTGGAGGTACTTTTATGGAAAAAACTGTGGATGAAGCTTGGAATTCATTACGAAGCAAGCCAAGACTATTGAAAAGTATTCTCACAGGAAAGTTGAAGAGAGAAAGACTAGACCCGGAGTCTATGAGGTAAACCAAAACACTCTTAATGATTCAAGGTTAGATGCTTTGCAAGTTGAACTTAAATCTTTGAAAGAATTAATTGCATCTAACTTGAAAGCTCAGCAAGCCGAAGTGCAGGTAGCATCCAAGGAAGAGGATGCGAATTACATGGGTAAAGGTAACTACCAAGGAGGTTATCAAAAAAGAGGTCATAACAACAATTATAATAGGAATAATCAGGGAAATAACTACAAGCCTAATCATAATCATCCTGGTTTTCTTATTCTAATCCTGAGGGTGCTTTGAACCCTCAAGCTTCTTCTAGCAATGCAGGCCAGCCGTCCAAGCCAGCTGAACCCGCTCAACCAAAGGATAGAGTTGAAGCAATGTTTGAGCAATTGATGGCTAGGATGGGAAATCTAGAGAGTACAGTCACTAGTGTAACCAAAGCCCAAAAGGTTTTGGAAACTCAAGTGTTCAAGAAGGCCGAAGACGCTCAAAGAGATCCAGGAAGACTTCCTGGAAAAAACTGAAAATAATCCCAAGGGGCAAGTCATGGCAATCACTACAAAGAAGTGGATTGGAACAAATGATCCACAACCAAAGGTTTTGGATAAAGGAAAGCAACCAATGGAAGAGGAGCCTAAGGAAAAAGAGAATGTCTACATCCCTCCTCCTCCATACAAGCCACCACTTCCTTTTCCTAAATCCCGTGCTAGAGCTCAATTGGACAAGCACTTTGGTAAGTTCCTTGACCTTTTAAATAAATTGCATATTAACATCCCTTTTGTTGATGCTATTTTAGGGATGCCTGCCTATGGAAAGTTCTTGAAGGAAATCCTCTCCAACAAGAGGAAGCTAGAGGAATATGGAGAAGTCAGAATGACCCGGAGATCTACTGACCTCATCCAGAGGAACAGTGGAAAAGATGCCACCAAAATTGAGTGATCCCGGATCTTTCTGTGTCCCAATCAAAGTTGGAGATGGAACGTACAAAGCACTTTGCGATCTTTGGAGCTAGTGTAAGTATTATCCCACTCGTTTTATGCAGGAAGGTTGGACTTGTGAGAACCAAAGCCAGTAAAGATGACTCTTTGCATGGCAGACAGAACCACCACACGTCCTGTGGGAATCATTGAGGATGTTCCAATCCAATTAGAGAAGTTCTTATCCCTATTGACTTTGTTGTTTTGGATATTCCTACTGACTGTCCTGTTCCTATCATTTTAGGGAGACCTTTTCTTGCTACCTCTGGATGTTTAGTTGATTGTAGGGATGCTACCCTTACATTTAGAATTGATGAGGAAGTTGTGTGGAATTTAAACTCCCTCCTTTGATTAAGGGACCCTTTTTGAAGAGGATATGTACAACAAGAGGATATGTACAACATCCTAGAGGGAGATTAAAATTCAATTCTATGTTCTGACCCTCTTGAGCAGGTTTTGACCATGAGCATCATGACAGTAGAGCCAAAAGATGAATTGTTTGAAGAAGTCCGATATTTGAGTCTTCTCCCCATCAACGAGGAATCAAGATTCGAAGAACTGACAGAAGCAGATGGCATCTCGGCCGAGATCCAAGAAATCTCGCCGAGATTTGGCAACAGAAAGTTTCAGTTTCAGAAGATCAAGGCATCTCGGCCGAGACCGAAAAATCTCGGCCGAGATTTACCCTATCTCGGCCGAGATTCACCTCATCTCGGGCCGAGATCCTTCATCCACCAGGAAGAGTTGGCCGAGATTTCTGAAGAGGAACCGGAGCCTCCTAAGGTCGAGATGAAGCCTCTTCCGAAACACCGAAGGTACGCCTTTCTTGGTTCTAACTCATCTTATCCCGTCATTGTTAGTGCTAGCTTGAATTAACTTGAACTCGAGTAGTTATTGAAAGAGCTTAAGATGCATAGAAAAGCTTTGGCTACACTATATGTAACACCCCAAATCCGCGGGACTCGGGGCGCTACGGGTGAGACCGCACAATGGGGTCCCGACCCTTAGCTTGACAACAATTTCACCGGACCTTCCAACATGGCACAAATAAAGGTCGAAAACTCAAATATGTTTTAATGTATGCGGAAACGAAAAGTACGAAACTACAATTTGGAAACTCAGCCGAGTCCTCAAAACAACGCGAATGAATCCGAATTCTAACAAACGACTATCCATAAAAGACGACGTGAAAAGACTTAAAACATCCCCGTCCTATAATGTACGGAGACCCCAGCTATCCACTCCTCTGCCTCACTCGGCGGCGTTCCTAACCTGCAAGTCATCTACACAATCGGTTTAAAACCGTTAGCTAATATTCTACGCATTAGAAAAGCAGTGAAGGCACAAACACATCCATAACACAAAACATAAATCACACAAGTCCGATTTCTTATCTTTTATTATTAAGTCGTATTCCAATCTAGTTCAACTTCTTTTGTGACACGAGACCCAATGGTCTCGCCTCGGTCCCTACTTACCGGCAAGGAATGGTACGGATGCATCCGTCCATCTAACCCGCCGGGCTAGTCGCCGAGAATCCCCTAGGCCTCACTATGGGCTAGGCAGTATTGTCACCGCCCGTTCTCATACACTTGGGCCAATATAAACATATATATAAAGTCGGTGGTCCTAATTACCGGTTTCATCGTTATAACATAAAATAACACACACCACCAAACACACAGCAATACTAATACATAAAATACGAGCTAAGTAAGTCCGAAGACTTACCTCGTCTCAAACGCTATCTCACAAAACGCTCACGCTTCCCTTGGGACGAAGTACTCAACCTGTTCACAACAAGGTATCATAAAAACCCGCTCAACTCGAGAAGTCTAGGACTTCTACACAAATGACCTACGCAGGATCATTTGACTCCCATTCTAGGACCGTATCCTAGAGTCCAACATAATTACCGTCAATAATGACGTAAAAGCCAACTAGGTCTAATCTCGTTCCTCACATTCTCCTAAGGTCTCAAAAGCCGCTACTTGGCGTTTCTACTACGTTATGCTAATTCCAACCTATCATGGTACTACGGAACATAACTAGATCAATATGAATTCGTGAATTTTTATGGAATCCGGATCCTAGCATGATACTACGCCATTTCACTCATACGCTAAATTGATCGTAATATAATATATCGACCTATTTAAACTCGTTCATGATTTCCGAAGTTAAAACTCGCTAACGTATTTTCCGGGGCAAATATACATTTCCTAAGTCATATGGGTCAAAACCGTAATTAAACCTTGGGGCAATTCCGACAAAACCCAACAGAGGGTATAATTGCAACAATTTCAGAAATTTGGGTCAAAACTGCAATAACTCGAAACTCTGGGCATATTTTGTAATTATAAAAGCTAAGGGGTCAGAAATGCAATTATACCAAAAGAGAGGGGGGCCGACTGTAATTAAGCCAAAAGAGTCTGCCGGCCGGTTCTGCAGCCCTGGACGCCGGCGTGGGCGTGCTCCGGCAGGGGAAAGGCGGCTGCAGGCGGTGACGGTCCTTCCGTGGGCGGCAGCTCCCGGTGGCGGCCTTTCTCCGGCGACAGAGAAGGAGAAGAAGGGTGGTTGCAGGAGAGGGGAGTGAGCAGGGAGGACGTTTGGGCTGGTGGCGCTGGCGGCTCCGGCAGGTAAGACCACTCTCCGGCGACGGTGGTAGCTCCCTCCTACGGTGCTGTTCCTGGCGAGGACAGACGAATCTCGACCGAGGTGCAGACGAAGCTCGGCCGAGATGCAGAAGGGCCGAGATGCTTGGGTGAGGGCAGACGAAGCTCGGCCGAGATGCAACCGCTG